>JBCNJP010013720.1:0-11965 GCA_039602395.1 Deinandra increscens subsp. villosa
ATCTTTGTAACACCCCAAAATTTTATGACTTAAATTATATACGTGTGCTATATTTGTTAAGTAGCTGAAATATATGTGATATAATATATATACGTATAATAGAGAAACGTCACGATTCACGTACGAATATTCGGCACGACGTTCGAGGAAACGTCAAGAGACGAATTTATAGAATATGGTAGATAACGAAAAATAAAGATCGTGGGCGCAGACGGATCTTAAATCCGAGTTATAACGAAGCGGGAAAACGCAAAATAGTGATTTAGGCCCGGTTTGTAATAAACCGTAATTAAGGCACGAACATCACTAAATTAACACCGAGGCGAAAGTAGAATATCAGGTATTGCTAAATACTTGATTTATAATCATTATAAAATATATTTGCGATGTTCGGCACGAAAAACGGTGGAATCGGTAACCGTTGCTGTTACGCGATAATAACCGAAATCAATTCGGTTAGCCGTTCGAGATGATTATAACGCCTCGGCAAAGTATAAATAATTATTATAATATCTATGAAGAATTTCAGTCGAGAAGACGTATTCGGTCTGTCAAACGGCCGAGATCGCGACACTGATTAGACGCGCTTTCTACCGCGTAATAACTGAACGCTCACCGGTTAACGTTTTAACCGAAGAATAAATATATTAATTATATTTATTGGACTCCCGTAATATTTTAGATGTTCGGGAATTTTTATAAACCGTTTATAAAATATTAATTATTTAACGGGTTTAAAATACGGGTATAATACCTACTTATTAAATATTATACCATATTAATAAAATCTTAAAGTTACTTGCTCCTTACTCTCTGAATATGCTTGTGCTGTCGAAATGATCGTATGATTCAGCAAATGATTTTGATTACTCATCAGCATACGCGTTAATCCTGTCGTTATGATTATATCTTCATTTAAATAGATACATGTATGTATATAAATACATGCATACAATGCAACAATTCAAATCACAATTCACAATATCAAATACAACACAAGTACACGACAAAAAGAAAGAAATAGAAAGAGAGAGAGAGAAGAGAGAACCGGCCGTACCCCCTCGTCGCCGACACCCCCTCGCTCCCTCTCTCGATTTTCTCCGACAAACCACCAGCACCGCCTTCGATTTACGCCGGCTCGACACCGCACCTCGCACCTGCCGCCGATCTCACGCACTCTCCGCGACCTACTCCGGCGATCTCAAACCGACGACGCAGCAGCCGGCCCAGCACGTCAGCCTCCGCCGGTCGAAACTCACGGCGAGCAGCATCTCGCCTCGCTATCCGTCTTCCGACCCGGCAGCACCTCCGGTGCTCCGTCTGCATCTCCGGCGACCTCCCGAGCGCAGCTCCGCTCGTCACTCTCCGTCGTTCCCGTTCGTTTGAACCGGCGACACACCGACAGCTCTTCGGTCGCAGTTGGCCAACTGACGTGGCTGTAATGATGGTACACCGGTGATGCTGGCGACACGTCGAACGACGGTGGCAGTGATGGTGGCGGCAGATAGGTGGTTGATGGTGACGGTAGATGATAGTAGTTACAAGAACGGGTTTAAAACCCGGTAAAACCCGACACCACCGTGACTTTCGGTTGAGTTTCGGTGACGTACGGTTGACGACGGGCGATGGCGGTAACGGCGGTGAACCACCGGGATGGCGGAGAATGGTGGCGGTGGTCGACGGTTGTTAACGGTGGTCGCACGGTGGTCGTCAATTCGAGGTAGTAAACTAGGTGACGTCAAGTATAACCCGTCTTCACTTTCGGGCGACGTTTCGGTGGCGTAACGAGGTCCAAACGACGAACCGACAACGGGGAAATGCTCGTGGCGAGAAACTAGTCGGGAAGGACTATTCGTTTGTCCAAAACGGACAACTTTATTATTCGGTTATTTTGGACTCGTTTCACGACCCGTCAAGAAGGTAATCACGTTATATATTTGTTATTATTACAAATATTATTGTTAAGTTAAAGTTTATATAATCAATAAACGAGATAAATGATATAAATATATATTTAAGACGAATAAATATATATAATTATTAATCGAGTTTTATTTAATTAAAATTGATTAAAAGAATATTATATTTAAATATTAAATGTATATATATAAATATATATATTTAATATAAAGGTATAATAGATAATGTATAAAGTAATTATCGGGTTAAAGAATGTTTAAATATATATTGAAAAATATATATAAAGTGTTTAATGTAAAATTAGGGTTTTCTAGCCACTGTGCTATTAAAACCGAGCAAACGGTAATGAACTAAGCTTTGAAATTTTAAAGCATGTTATAAAATGTTATAACGGATAATACCCTAAGTCAGTTTTGAATAAAAATGGATTTTGATAAAGAAATGAGAAAAACGGGAAATTAGGGTTTCGGAATATGATTGTTTAATATAAAATAATCCGAAGGGTATGGAGACTTGATTTTTGACATGGAACTATGTTTATATATATAATAAGTATATATAAAGTTAAAATGGATAAATGGTAAAGTATTTAAGATACCGAGTTAATCGGATATTTAGAAGTTCGCGCGGACCGGAAGGGTAGACGCCTGTACACTGGGATTTCTGGCAAAAGCGGGGGTGTCGCCATCCCATCTGGGCAATGGCATCCCAACACTGGGCGATCCCGGAGTGAGTGTCTACTTATAGGAATGCGCGTCTTCATAATTATCAATAAAAGATAAGGATAATGGCCTAAAGGGCATTTTGGTCATTTTGACCTTTAAAAGGAATAAACTTAATAACTAAGTATTATTAAGTTAATAAAGAGTTAAAATAAACATAGGAAGTGTTTATTATATTAAACCTTGCGTTAACGCCATATAATACGCGATTAGGTTTAATTGGAAGGCATAGCGGAGATTTCCTCTGAATTAACTGCTTAAGAGAATAAGGTGAGTTCTATGAGCCCACTTTTAAATGTTTTAAATGTTTTAATATTTTCGGGCCTGATATACATGCAATGATATATATATTCAACTGTTTACTTGAAAAGTATTTGAGATGCCTTTACTTGTTTTGTGTTGATACACATACGTGGAAAAGTTATAATACTTATAACTGTTTTAAAGTTATTATTACCTGTTATTACTCTTTTCGGGAAGGTTATAATAAACGGGTAATGTAAAGGATAAAACTTTTATATAAAGCTTTGAGAAATGGAAAATGTGAATGTTTGGTCTAAGCCTATGTATGTGAATAAGTGTCGGGTAAATATGATCTTATTAGCCTTGTTGTACAAGACCCATAACATTATATTTATGAAACGCTTATTTTCATATACGGGTGATGGACTGGTGTTGAAAAGGTTATGAGTCCAAATACAAGGGTTATTTAAATGGACTTTTGAAAAGGATGAAAATGTTTAAAAGGTTGAAAAGGTTTTAATCTAAGCGGATATTGTCTAGAGAAAAGGAAGACTGTGGTTGTACAACTAGAAGCGGGGAACGACGGTTCTCCGGGGTAGCGACGGCTGCTTACTTAGAAAAGGTATTCGGGTGGCGACGGTTGCCCGAGGGACTAACGTGGTTCCAATAGACAATGCTTAGTAAGTATATAATGACTGCTTATAATATTTCGTATAACTCTTTTATGTTTATACCTAATGATTATTTGCACAAGAGAGGGTCTAGGGGACCCAGAGTACTTTGAGTACTAAATGATTAAATAGTTGAATGAATGAATGTTTGGTATAATTCTGTTATGTCTTATACCTGATAAAGGATAAATGATTAAATGTTTTGGTATAATTCTGTTATGTTTTATACCTGATAAATGTTTATAAAGAAGGGGTCGTTAGGCCCAAATGTTTGAGGTAAACCTTTCAAGGAAAGGTAAAAGTTTTAAATACTTAGAACTCACCAGCGTAAGCTGACCTTTAAAAGCATGTATGTCAGGTATCGGTGATGTTTAAAGTAGCAAGGGAAGGGCTCTAGCAAGGGCAGATTAGATGGGCAAGCTATCAGGAAAGACTCGGTAGTAGACTGGCATAGCTATAGATAAGATCTAGTTATAGATTATGTTGTTATCTTCCTTACTGTTGTAACTTGATTATATATATAAATGAAAAGTTTTTAATTTCCGCTGCTTAGTTATCTCTGTTGTACCATGTGTTCATGAGTAAATCCGACACGTGACCCCTCCTGGAGCCAAGACTGGGAGTGGGCGTCACAAGTTGGTATCAGAGCCTTGGTTTAAGAGATTTAGATACTAGCACGGTATCTAGACTTAAACTAGGACTCTTGGTAAACAAAGTAAGGTAAGATAGGGAATGTAAATGCCAGTCAGGATAGTCATGCCCATAGGAAAAATGTTGCACGAGGAACATAGGAGGTAGGACTTAGGGTATGCAAGTGCGGAGAATACCCGATTGCAATTAGCTACTGCAAATTTGGTATTTTACCCAAATGAACATATCATAGGTTCTAACTGTTGTGTGGCCTAGTGCGGGGTAGGTTAATTGACAGTGAGATACGTGGTCAATAACTTGTAAAGAATGCCTAGAGAAAGGTAGTTTTAAAGGACCGGTTTTAAAATTTCCGGTAAAGAATAAAAGGAATAGTACGAACACCAGGGATGACTGTGATGAGAATAACTGGGTTTTGAACGCATCATAATTATATAAGTGCACGTATATAATTATCATGAATTCAAAATTTGGAGACTTCACGTCACATGAGTTCTGAAGTGTCAGACTATTTTGATCGTAGGATCAGAAGATTAGAAATCATAGTCATGATAGGAATGCGAATAGGACATCCGATACGAAATCTGATGTCAGTAAAGACGAGTACCTTCAGCAAAGAAATGAAAGCCGTTATGTTAGAAATAGTGGCAGAAGCATTGAAGGTTACGTTGCTATCGATTGTTAATCAATTTCCGGAAGCTTTGACGAGAAGAATGTCCAATAAAGCGACCGCTAGTAGAGCTGGTCCCGAGGAAGCTTTTGGTAGAAATAGATTCTCGATGAAAGGCAAACGGAAACGGTACGAGGATGAAGAAGGTCTTGAAGACAATGACGACGAGATTCCACAAGAAGGCTAAGGGAGCTTCTGAACAAAGAAGGCCGATATGCCAGATGTGCGAGAAACGTCATCATAGGAATTACATTGAAGAACTCAGGAACCGTTGAAGATGAAAAGAGGTATAGACAAGCCTAGAATGTCGCCTTAAGCAAGGAAACTGTAGACGTGATAGACGCTGTCACGGTAAAGTAGAAATGAAAATTGCTATGGCAAGAATAGTGGAAACGACGTTCCAAGCTACGTTGCTACCTTCAAGAAGACCATCACTATAAGTGATTGGCCGGAAGGCTCGAAGCAGAAGCTAGCAGTTGAAGTTAAGAATGGTTCAAAGAAAGATGACGAAGGTTACCACAAGCTGGATCAAGAATCCACGAGCTTAGGAGTATGGAGGTCCAGAGTAGGCCAAGGAAGAACTTACGTCCTAAAGGGATGTTGTTTCTTCAAATGGCAGGATGAAAGCACACGATGATTGGATGAGCTACACGAAGAAGAATTCCAGCATAAGGAGAGGAAAAGCATTGTCAAGGAATCCCGTAGTCAAGCTACCTTAGACAGCTTAGGATTACGTCTTCCTTAGGACAAATGCAAAGACGTCAAGATAAATGACCTCAAGACAAATGTTGATACGCAGATGAGCCTGACGATTCGAAATTAGCAGCAATGGCAAACTTAGAAGTCGGAATTCGATATTAGGAATTGTCACACAGTGTATTACACCGATGCGAGTAAATGATCAGTATTTGACAAATGTTCTTCTTAAGATCAATGTCAAGCTAGAGATAACGATAGATAAATTTAGACGTTGAATGAATTGACTCGCGAGATGCTACGCGCAACTATCTGTAACCAGAAGAAGACTCGACTTCATATGCAAGGATCGTGATGGCTTGGCAGTAAAGATTACAAAACATGGAAGTACACGGGTCAAGAGGTAAGTCATACTCGATGTATGCCATTGACTCAGAGGCAAAACCAAGAAGCCGAAGAACGTACCAGTGAATCCAATGAGCAACTCGTCAGATCAAGAAATGGGGTTCCATAATCAACTCGACGCTGAAAGCAACGCCAGAAGCAGCAACACCAAAAGCAACGTCAAGAGCAATGCTAGAAGCAACAACGCCAGCAGCAACAACATTAGAAGCAACAACGCCAGAAGTAGAAACACCGTACCAGTTATCTCCAACAGAAGCCAGAAGATTTCTTTAGACCAAATATATCGCCTTAGGATGCTCCAGCAATTTCAAGAAGAAAGACGGAAGCCAAGGATATGCATAGACTGCAAGAAGATAAAGAAGCTGTCGGTGAGAAGCAGATATCCTTTGTCAAGGATCAGCAAATCATCCAACTAGCTACAAGGAGCAAGACGATTCCCCAAAGATGATCTGAGATCAGATTAGCACCAGCTAAAGGAGTAAGAATGAAACTGTAAGAGAATGGCTTTTCGGAAGCAAAATAATCATTACAAGTGATTAGTAGTGTTGATTGGAATGACGAACGCTCCTTCAATCCCAGAAATCTCGTAACTAAGCATGCTGACAAATGACGTTCTAAGGTTCTCAAGGATGGTGAAGAATGCATGAAGCATTGGAAGGAAGTACTGAAGATCAGGAAAAGAAAGAAGCTATGCTAATACATCTGAAGCCGCTAAGACTTTCCAAGGATGTAACACCATTAGGTTGACTAAGAAGATGTCAAGTTCTTTTGGAATCCTAATCAGTAGCAGGCATGAAATGAAGTAATGAACGAATTAACTTGGGCATCGGTACGATCATTACCGATTAGGCCTAATGGAAAAAGGGAAATTGCAGCAGTAGTGTTTACACTCAAGAGATGCAAACAGCAAACGAGGTTGTACGCAGAATGTCCAAATTAGTTATTTAAGTAAGTAATAGATAGTCATGAATTATACTGATTTTGTTGTGGTTAGAATAGTAATATCGCCCTACACCAGACTAGTAATAGTACGCCTCTAGTTGTATCCAGGGTGTGGTGGATACGCCGCTGGTACATCCTATATATATACACCTAAGGTACAACCAGAAGTGGCACTAGAATTAGTCTCGTGCAGGTAGATATTACGGGCCACTGTGGAAAACAAATAAGTAGCATTCATGAATACATATCACTTACTAACGAGTAACTGAGGGACTGTTGATGTCCAGAAGAGAAGTTCAAAATCTTATAGCATACGGATAAATGTTTAACGTACGCAGAAGGTTAAAGCAGAATGACAGAAGCTTCGCGATAAATTTCAACTTTAGGAAATTCGAAGCATATTCCGGTGGGATTCATAATCAGGCTACCCTATATGTAGCTAAAGAGTTATGACACCACCTAGATAATATGTGACTGATAAAAGGAAGAGTTCCTTTATTTTGAGAAACGTATTCTCTCAAATCGTTAGCTAGACTGTTCGTTAGGGATACGTTCCTAAGAGTACTAGCATCAGTTATAGAAATGCGGTTCACATTCAAATTGTGAACAAGACTTCGTGAATAGAATAGTTAAAGTATTACCTTATAGGTAATAGAGTTAAATGATAGATTGTCATAGAAAGTTTGTTACGATGTTAAAATCGTAGCCCAGGAACCAGATGGTTCATATGATATGGATGCATTAGATGCATAGAAAAGTTTCCGGATTAATCCGGGAAAGGAAAGAAAGGTGAAAAGGTAAAGAACTCATTGTGAGTTAAATCACAGTTTGAGCAAGTTTCGAGGACGAAACCTTTTTAAGGGGGGTAGAGTTGTAACACCCCAAAATTTTATGACTTAAATTATATACGTGTGCTATATTTGTTAAGTAGCTGATAAATATATATATGATATATATATATATACGTATAATAGAGAAACGTCACGATTCGCGTACGAATATTCGGCACGACGTTCGAGGAAACGTCAAGAGACGAATTTATAGAATATGGTAGATAACGAAAAATAAAGATCGTGGGCGCAGACGGATCTTAGATCCGAGTTATAACGAAGCGGGAAAATGCAAAATAGTGATTTAGGCCCGGTTTGTAATAACCGTAATTAAGGCACGAACGTCACTAAATTAACACCGAGGCGAAAGTAAAATATCAGGTATTGCTAAATACTTGATTTATAATCATTATAAAATATATTTGCGATGTTCGGCACGAAAAACGGTGGAATCGGTAACCGTTGCTGTTACGCGATAATAACCGAAATCAATTCGGTTAGCCGTTCGAGATGATTATAACGCCTCGGCAAAGTATAAATAATTATTATAATATCTATGAAGAATTTCAGTCAAGAAGACGTATTCGGTCTGTCAAACGGCCGAGATCGCGACACTGATTAGACACGCTTTCTACCGCGTAATTAACTGAACGCTCACCGGTTAACGTTTTAACCGAAGAATAAATATATTAATTATATTTATTGGACTCCCGTAATATTTTAGATGTTCGGGAATTTTTATAAACCGTTTATAAAATATTATATTATTTAACAGAATACGGGTATAATACCTACTTATTAAATATTATACCCTATTAATAAAATATCCTAAATGTTACTTGCTCCTTACTCTTGAAATGCTTGTCTGTCGAAATTGATCGTATGATTCAGCAAATGATTTTGATTACTCAGTCAGCATACGTGTTCAATTCATTCGTTATGATTGTATTCTTCATTTAAATAGATGCATTTAACTGTAGTATAAATACTACATATATGCATACAATTCAAATCACAATTCACAATACAAACACACAAATCGAAAGTACACGACAAAAAAAGAAAGAATTAGAAAGAGAGAGAGAGAAGAGAGAACCGGCCGTACCCCCTCTCCCCGACCACTCCCCGTCCGCTCCTCTCTTCGTTTTTCGTCCGACAAACCGCACCAGCTCCGCCTTCGTTTCCCGGCCGACACCCACCTCGCACCTCCGCTCGACTTCCCGGCGACCATCCGACACCCTACTCCGTCATCTCAAACCGACGACCGCAGCAGCGGCCCAGCAACTCCGGCGAGCCTCCGCTATCGAACTCACTGGCGAGGCAGCATGGCAACCTGCCGTGCTCCCGTCCGGCCAACCTGTCTGCCGGTGCTACTCTGCTCACCGGCAGCTCCACACCGGCGACGCGTCCCTCGTCATTCTCCCTCGCTCCCGTTCGTTTAATTCCGGCGAACCACGACAGTTCCGGCAGGCCAGTGAGCCAACTCCGGCGAACAACGGTGATGGTGGTGACGTGAACCGCCGGACAGTGGCGGACGGTGACGGCAACAGGTCGTAGATGGTGGTAGATGGTAGTAGATTATTGTAGCAAGTTAAACGGGTTTAAAACCCGGTAAACCCGAATACCGTCCCTACTTTCGGTTGATTTTCGGTGACGTACGGTTGACGACGGGTGAACGGCGGTGACGGTGATGAACACCGGGATGGCGGAGAATGGTGGCGGTGGTTGACGGTTGTTAACGGTGGTCGTACGGTGGTCGGTAATTCGAGCTAGAAAAAGGTGACGTCGAATATAACCCGTCTTCACTTTCGGGCGACGTTTCGGTGGCGTAACGAGGTCCAAACGACGAACCGACAACGGGGAAATGCTCGTGGCGAGAAACTAGTCGGGAAGGACTATTCGTTTGTCCAAAATCGGACAACTTTATTATTCGGTTATTTTGGACTCGTTTCACGACCCGTCAAGAAGGTAATCACGTTATATATTTGTTATTATTACAAATATTATTGTTAAGTTAAAGTTTATATAATCTAATAAACGAGATAAATGATATAAATATATATTTAAGACGAATAAATATATATATAATTATTAATCGAGTTTTATTTAATTAAAATTGATTAAAAGAATATTATATTTAAATATTAAATATATATATATATATATATATATATTTAATATAAAAGTTAACGATAATTATAAAGTAATTATCGGGTTAAAGAATGTTTAAATATATATTGAAAAATATATATAAAGTGTTTAATGTAAAATTAGGGTTTTCTAGCCACTGTGCTATTAAAACCGAGTAAACGGTAATGAACTAAGCTTTGAAATTTTAAAGCATGTTATAAAATGTTATAACAGATAATACCCTAAGTCAGTTTTGAATAAAAATGGATTTTGATAAAGAAATGAGAAAAACGGGAAATTAGGGTTTCGGAATATGATTGTTTAATATAAAATAATCCGAAGGGTATGGAGACTTGATTTTTGACATGGAACTATGTTTATATATATAATAAGTATATATAAAGTTAAAATGGATAAATGGTAAAGTATTTAAGATACCGAGTTAATCGGATATTTAGAAGTTCGCGCGGACCGGAAGGGTAGACGCCTGTACACTGGGATTTCTGGCAAAAGCGGGGGTGTCGCCATCCCATCTGGGCAATGGCATCCCAACACTGGGCGATCCCGGAGTGAGTGTCTACTTATAGGAATGCGCGTCTTCATAATTATCAATAAAAGATAAGGATAATGGCCTAAAGGGCATTTTGGTCATTTTGACCTTTAAAAGGAATAAACTTAATAACTAAGTATTATTAAGTTAATAAAGAGTTAAAATAAACATAGGAAGTGTTTATTATATTAAACCTTGCGTTAACGCCATATAATACGCGATTAGGTTTAATTGGAAGGCATAGCGGAGATTTTCTCTGAATTAACTGCTTAAGAGAATAAGGTGAGTTCTATGAGCCCACTTTTAAATGTTTTAAATGTTTTAATATTTTCGGGCCTGATATACATGCAATGATATATATATTCAACTGTTTACTTGAAAAGTATTTGAGATGCCTTTACTTGTTTTGTGTTGATACACATACGTGGAAAAGTTATAATACTTATAACTGTTTTAAAGTTATTATTACCTGTTATTACTCTTTTCGGGAAGGTTATAATAAACGGGTAATGTAAAGGATGAAACTTTTATATAAAGCTTTGAGAAATGGAAAATGTGAATGTTTGGTCTAAGCCTATGTATGTGAATAAGTGTCGGGTAAATATGATCTTATTAGCCTTGTTATGCAAGACCCATAACATTATATTTATGAAACACTTATTTTCATATACGGGTGATGGACTGGTGTTGAAAAGGTTATGAGTCCAAATACAAGAGGTTATTTAAATGGACTTTTGAAAATGATTGTATAAAAGGTTGAAAAGGTTTTAATCTAAGCGGATATTGTCTAGAGAAAAGGGAAGACTGTGGTTGTACAACTAGAAGCGGGGAACGACGGTTCTCCGGGGTAGCGACGGCTGCTTACTTAGAAAAGGTATTCGGGTGGCGACGGTTGCCCGAGGAACTAACGTGGTTCCAATAGACAATGCTTAGTAAGTATATAATGACTGCTTATAATATTTCGTATAACTCTTTTATGTTTATACCTAATGATTATTTGCACAAGAGAGGGTCTAGGGGACCCAGAGTACTTTGAGTACTAAATGATTAAATAGTTTAATGAATGAATGTTTGGTATAATTCTGTTATGTCTTATACCTGATAAAGGATAAATGATTAAATGTTTTGGTATAATTCTGTTATGTTTTATACCTGATAAATGTTTATAAAGAAGGGGTCGTTAGGCCCAAATGTTTGAGGTAAACCTTTCAAGGAAAGGTAAAAGTTTTAAATACTTAGAACTCACCAGCGTAAGCTGACCTTTAAAAGCATGTATGTCAGGTATCGGTGATGTTTAAAGTAGCAAGGGAAGGGCTCTAGCAAGGGCAGATTAGATGGGCAAGCTATCAGGAAAGACTCGGTAGTAGACTGGCATAGCTATAGATAAGATCTAGTTATTAGATTATGTTGTTATCTTCCTTACTGTTGTAACTTGTTATATATATAAATGAAAAGTTTTTAATTTCCGCTGCTTAGTTATCTCTGTTGTACCATGTGTTCATGAGTAAATCCGACACGTGACCCCTCCTGGAGCCAAG
>JBCNJP010013721.1:0-11962 GCA_039602395.1 Deinandra increscens subsp. villosa
ATGGATGAAAATCACAGAATAAATTCATAAATGGGATTCTTACATGCCCGAAGATTTTTCTCGAGTTGCATGTCGATTACCTCATTGTAATTAGACCTCAAGTGATATAACAAAGGTGCAACTTCTAGTAGTTGGTCTTCTATGTTTCTTATAACATCCTTTGAAATCACAAAATCCTCCAAATATTGGCTGCAGGGAGTTAAAAAGCTTCAGAACTTCTCTTGGCCTGGTTTCAAAAATGTGTGGCATTGGGACCCTTCTCTGAGTGAATAATTAGACAAACCATCTCATGTTGTGCTCAGTGACACGTTCTTCAATATTTACAACAAAAATATGTATTTTAAGTTTTTTAAATAAATAATTTTAAAATAATTTTTATATACACACAACGGCTATATACCCAACGGCTGTATTTTATAACGGCTATATACCCAACGGTTGTATTTTATAACTTTCTCCCCTATAAATAGGGGTCATTTGTTTGATCTTGAACCACCCTGTACATGTCTGAAGATCCAAATTTTGTTTCAGTTTTTCACCAGTTTCACAATCTTGCTATGTCGTCCACACCTCCTAGAGATGTCCTTGAACCATGGACTCCACCTCCGGCAATGCTTCCGGCGCCTGGTTTTGTGCCACCGGTCGAACAGCCACCACCACCACCTGTTATGCAGCCTCGACCTCCTGCCCCCCCTGTTAATCGTCGTCCATATCCACCACCCACTGTTGTTCGACCCCCCCCGTCCCCTCGTCGGAGTTGAAGAGGAGGATGAAGATGCCTGGAATGAAGCAAACAAAGAGGACATGGAGGTCCTTCGAGAGTACTGGGCGGAAGAACATAGTAGGTCCAAGGAGGTGGATGTCGAATCTGGAAACCGCTGGGCATCAGACAGTGACTCCGACTCAGCTTCAGACTGGTCTTATTAGCTGTTATGAGATTTCAAGTATTCTGTAGTGTTGGAGTCATAATGTTTTTCCTATTATTCTCTTGCGTTTGTAACGAATCTGGGTTGTCTTCATGTTATCAATAAATATGTTTTTTTTTAAAAACTTATGTGGATTTTTGGAACACTAAGAAATATAAATAAAAAACATAAAATACAAATTTAAAAACTTATATTGCAAAAATAAGTTATAAATAAAATTATTTAAAAAAAAATAAAAATAAACATCAACTTCTCGGCCTAAAAAATAATCAAAATTCTAAAACGGTCGTTTTATACAAAACGACCCGACAAACATTCCCCTAATGATCACCTAATCATTGCCATATAACGGTTTTAATATTCCTTTGGGTCGTTTCAGGTAGAACGATCGTTTCTGGGTCGTTTCTCCCGAAACGATCGTTCGTTTTGGGTGTTTTTAGTAAAAGCCCGGGTGGATATAGCCGGACCCTATATAAAAGTTTCTTAGTAATTATGGTGGATAGAAGTTTTACGACAGTCGACATTTAGGCGGGATAGAGGTTTTACGACAGTGGACATTTAGGTGATATGTTTCCTCTGGGATTGATGTGCAACACAGAGGGTCTTGCTTACTCGTACAGACTGCGGTCGTAATGTGTCGTGGACATCGTTTACCATGATGAGACCTCTGGATAACCGGATGTTTGCAGTTAAAAAATATAGTTAAGGAAAATAAGAATTTTGTTTATTATATTAAAATGAAATATTTGGTAAGTTTGAATTTAAACTCAACTAAAGTAAAAATAAAATTATAAATAGAATAAAATATTTATATTACATGAATAACATTTAACTAAAATATTATTATGAATAAAATACTATATGTATTATATTAAAATATTAAAGTATATGAAAATATATATATATATATATATATATATATATTATTTTAATAAAATATAATATGTATGTAATAAAAATATTATCTTGAATAAAATATTAACCTTAATATTAAAATTTAATATTTGGTAATTACTAACTTTAATATAAAAATTTATATTTAAATAACTATTTATTGGATAATTACTTATTAAAAGTTTAAGTAAATAAACCTTAATATGGAAATTTAGTATTTTGATGATAATTATTTATTAAAATTTTAACTTAATCCAAAATTTTATGGTGATGACAAGTTTCGTTTTTTATTAATTAAAGTATGACTAAACTTCTTTTTATTATATAGTATAGATTATATTATATATTATAGTAGGATAGAACCCGTATGTTATACGGATTGAATAACTAAAAACATATATATAATTGATTTATACGGGTGAGGTTATTGTGAGAAGTTTAGTTTTAAATAATAAGAATAAGAAAGAAGCCATTAAATCTTTAATTAAATGAAAATCTATGGTCTAAAATATTCATGCGTATAATTAAAGAGAAAAACTAATGAAAACAATAGATGGAAGGACATTTTTGACTTTTTATCAAATTCCCTTCATTTTTAAACATACATAACTCTTAGATACGACATTATATTTTTAAGAAAATTACACCATAAAAACGAGTGTTTTTTTATCTTTAAAACGCGTATAGTGTTGTTATATATAAAATTAAATCGTTTTTACTATTTAGATTATATCAAAATGTTTAGATCATTGTGTCATATTGTGTCAAAAATGTTCAGATCATTCTGTCATATTGTGTCAAAATATTCAGATTATTATATCATATGGTGTCAAAAACCGAAATAGTATTTTAATTTTATATATAGGAACACTATATATACTTTTGACACAATGACAAAATGATCTGAACATTTTGACACAATGACACAATGATTTGAACATTCTGTAAAAAATCGAAAGAGTAATTTTTTTTAGTTTTTTATATATCAACACTATACGCGTTTTAAAGATAAAAAATTCTTGTTTTTATGGTGTAATTTTTTTTTAAAAAATAATGTAGCATGTGAAAGTTATGAAAGTTTTAAAAAAATGGGGGAAGTGGGTAAAAAGTCAACAAAGATGACTAAGATTAAAATATTCATCCTTCCTTTTTATTAGATCAAGATCCAATGGCTGAATATCATTTTTACCCAAACCAAACTTCTCATTTGAACATCTCCCTTGATGTATACTCTTTTTTGTTACCGGAATAATGTATTACATTACACTAAATAAAAAGCTAAAGTTATATTGATAATATGGTGTTTGTGGCTTTACTCTCTTTATCAATATATATATATATATATTAGGACATGTCTCGACTTGTATATTTGGAAAATTCAAAATAAACGTGATCATGTTTAAAAAAACAATCAGAACCTGAATAGCGACTGACATGAATTATGAATTGACAAACTTGAGACTTTAAGTATGTATAGAAAGTTAGATGAGTGTAAAATTTTATCAAAATTATAATGAACACGTTATAATTGTTGTATATAAAATCTAAATTATAATCAAAAGATTATGATGTTATCAATAAAAAATATTATGTTGATATACATTATAAAACTTACAATTGTATTAGTTGCGATGTTTAAAATTTTCAAATTGAATGAACACGGCTCATTTGATATGGTAGAAAAAACTACTTAATATTGGATATTATGAACATGATTTTTGTCATTTATGAATTTCTATATAAATAGTATCACCCATAATGCGACACTGATTGAATTTGTAAAATATTATTAGGTATTCATTAGTTAGAATATTAAATATGATTTGCTCAATTATATTTGAAAACACACTAAATAAGTGTTTATTGGTATTTTATAAGTTTCTAAATATTTTTTAAATGAAAATAATAATAATTTAAAAATTATTTTTAAATAAAAATAAGATGTAAATTAATATATGATTATCATAATTCCATAAATATAAATAGATAAAAATATATCATGATTATAAAATAGGATTATAATTTCCAATAAAAAAGAATTATTAGGGAGTAGATTTGGGAGGGAAACCTTTTGTGAAAATGAATCTAGTGTTGAGATGTGTCAACAATTGTAATTGTTTATTAGAATTGGAAGATTTATTGTGGGGTTAAAAATGCTTAATATATTTAGGTTGTAAACGAACCGACATGAATATCAAATAGTGGAGAACTTATATTGAAAGTTCATTTACATCTGTTCGTTTAAAAATTAACGAACATAAATATGAAATTTTGTTCGTTTAGTTAAACAATCAAACATTAACAAAGACAATGTTCGTGTACGTTCGGTATGTGTTCAATCTTCTAACAAAACAACACAAACAAGAATTTTTGTTCTTTGTGTGTTCGTGAATCGTCTGTAAACGTATTTAATGCTAAACAAAAGAACATGAATAAAACTTTGTTTGGTTCAGTTCGATTTGTTTCGTTTACCGCCCTATACACCACCTTTAGCTTCTTCTATTCTCTTAACCTAGTTATTTATTTATTTTTACAGGTAAACTATACTATTCTTAAAAGTAATTAATTAGACTTTTAAATCTAAAATGAAATGGTTAAATGAGAACCATCATTAAGTTTATTCAGCGGTGTTAAAACCGACTCGACGAACCTTAAATATATATGAGGGTTTAGTTTTAGGGTTTTATATCGGAGTTTAGTTTTTATGATTTAGCATTAAGGGTTTCATCTTTTAAGGTTTAGGGTTCGATAAGCCAATTTTAATCCACTTAAATAAGTTCAACTAGAGTTCGTTTGGACTTGATTTTCATAATTCTCACAAAGAGTTTTCATTTCAACCCTACCTTAAATTTATATTATTACTTGTCATATAAGACTTTTTAACATAATAATAAAAAGAAACATTATTGCAATATATAATTTAATTTTGTGTTTTAGAGTTTGAAGGAGAAGAAAAACTAAAGATTTTATATGTTTTCGAGTTAAGAGGAAGAGAAAATAAAGTTATAATTTTTATAATTATATATTATGTTTAGATATATGATTTTATAATAAGTTAAGTAACAAGACGAAATGTACTGTTAAATGATAAAGCGGTAAAACCTTATATTGGTCCTTTTTTTTTCATTTGCTTCCACGTTTGTCCATTTTCTTAATAAAAGGTTAGAGAAAAGATTATTAAAAATCTTATATACACTTCCTCACTATAAAGTTCTTAGACCGTCAACGTCGCACTAGTGTGAAGCCATCCGGAATATAATGTGGAAGCCAAAGTTTTTGGCCTTTGGGCAGCGGTGTGATTCCTCTGAAACAATAAATCCTAAAGTGAAATTTGAAATCAAGGGCGTTAATTTTATGGTTTTAGTGGACCGTAAACTAATATCTTTTAAAAAATGTGTATAGTGGATAAGTGATGGTATGAAAATTAAGAAATGTAAGGTTATATATCGAGATGAAGATGAAATAAAGTTTTTGTAATGATTTATAAGAATTTATAAAAATATGATGCATTATGTTTAAAAGACTCTAAACCATCTTAGAGATATAAACTATATTCAGATTTTTTATACTTTCTTTCACTGTTTTTTAAAGGATTGAATCAGGTATCTTATCGAATTTGTCAAATCCACTTTTTTATATGGATGTATAACCCTGAAGAAGGGTGTTCATTATGAGGAACCGGACTTGTGTAACCCATAATTCGATTTGACTTAAATTCGAATTTTGGTTTATTCGAATTGAATTCTTATTCTATTCGACTAACTAATTCGAATACAATTTGAATTCGAATTTAGTTTTACCAATTTGATTCGATTCGAGTTATCCGAATATGAATTATATATATATATATATATATATATATATATATATATATATATATATATATATATGATTTATTATTTATAACACACCTTGTAAACTCTATTGGACTAAGATTCAAATTATATAATACAATAAAATTTGAAGGATAAATAGTATACTTTTATTATCTCTTAAATTAGTCACCAATTTTTATATTTATTATCATTTTGATATTGTTCCTTTAGCTTTAGTCACATTTTGGCCCTTATAAATTATAATTTATTTAATTTATTTATTATATAACAATGAAAATTGGTGATAAATAGTATATATTTTGTTTTTAAAGTTTGGTCATAACACTTTGGTACTTTAACGCTTTCTACCTCTTAAAATTTTAAACACTTTTTTTTTACGAAATAGTAAACTTTTGGTTTTTATAGTTTAGTCACATATGTTTCTACCTCTTACGTTTTGTATCTTTTAACTTTTAAAGTTTTTTGTTTTAAGTTTTGTTGTCTTCTACTTTGGCCACGAAACTTTTAACTTTTTTACTTTCGTTTTTAGTATATTTTTATAGTTTTATACTTTCACTACAAGACTTTTAGACTTTTACGTTTTATACCCCTTAACTTTTTAACCCTCTAACTTTTAAAGTTTTTTTTTTTGTTTTAAGTTTTGTTGTCCTCTACTTTGGCCACAAAACTTTTAATTTTTCTATTTTCGTTTTTAGTATACTTTTATAGTTTTATACTTTCACCACGAGAATTTTAGACTTTTACGTGTTATACCCCTTAACTTAGTATATTTTTATAGTTTTATACTTTCAGTACAAGACTTTTAGACTTTTACGTTTTATACCCCTTAATTTTTTAACCCTCTAACTTTTAAAGTTTTTTTTTGTTTTAAGTTTTATTGTCTTCTACTTTGGCCACGAAACTTTTAACTTTTCTACTTTCGTTTTTAGTATATTTTTATAGTTTTATACTTTCACCACGAGACTTTTAGACTTTTACGTGTTATACACCTTAACTTAGTATATTTTATAGTTTTATACTTTTACCCAAGGTTGCAGAAATCGCTTGGCGGTAGCTCAACGGTCGACTGGTGTTAAGCGATTAATCGGATTAATCGTGATTAATCAGTGATTAATCGGAGACCCTAAATTATTACAAATATATATATATATATATATATATATATATATATATATATATATGAACCTAATACTATATATATAAACATTTACATGTTCCAACATGTCAATATCTTGGTATAGTTAATAAGTAAATAAGTAAATAACCTTAAAAAGTAATAAACTAGTATTTATATAAACGTTTAAGTAAAAAAAATACAATAATAAAGTCGAATATGTTCAATAATCCAAAAAAACAAACATATTTAAGTCAAATCTACAATATTAAAGTCAAAATTACAATTTTTTAAGTTTTTCATTTTTTTAATTATTAAAGTTGGCTAACTGTCAAGGCCGCCAAGACCGCTAAGGACCGCCAAGGACCGATGTTGACCGTCGTTGACCAGCTGACCGTTAAACCATTAATCGTAGACGGTGAGGTGCCTCTAAGCGATTAATCGCTGATTAATCACCGATTAATCGCGATTTCTACAACATTGCTTTACCACGAGACTTTTAGACTTTTACGTTTTATACTCCTTAACTTTTTAACCCTCTAACTTTTAAAATTTTTATTTTTGTTTTAAGTTTTTTTGTCTTCTAATTTTGCCACGAAACTTTTAATTTTTCTACTTTCGCTTATAGTATACTTCTATAGTTTTATACTTTCACCACGAGACTTTTAAACTTTTACGTTTTATATCACTTAAATTTTTGACTTTCGTTTAGTATACAAATTCAACCCCGCAGCAACGCGCGAGGTGGTAAACATCTCGTTGATGTTAAATTAAAATCCAATTTATCTTGAGTTTTAACCTAGAAAACTTTAGTTTTAGCAACTCATCTGTCATTCCAATGAATAACCTAGCAAGCTCTCGGCTCATCAGTCATCCATCAGATCTACTTTATGAGTTTCTTCATCGCTAGTTCAGTGGTATGAAGTCTAGTCACTCAACGCCTCAACTACTCTAGTTCAATGGTTCGTAACCTAGCCACTTCATTGTTGGTTCAGTTTCTCTTTTCTTGTTGTGTTCAAGTCGGTTTTGAGTTTCTAGAATGCTTAATCTAAATGAATGTGTCATTAATTATAAAAACTAGTTAGTGCTCCGGTAAATACCCGAGGCTGTGATATAAAAAGAATTAAACGAAGTAAAAGATAAAAAAAAAATTCAAATTTTCACTGAGAAATGAAGGAAATTGATGAATCAAAGTTATAGTATTGTAAAACAAATATGGATAATTTTTGTATGGAAAGAATTTTATTTTTTTATTTTTAATTATAAGATCTTTCCTTTTTGTAAATACCATTTAATTTTTTAATTCAAAAATCTATAAAAATGACACATAAGCTAATCCTATGTGGCATACCTTAAATTGTGCCACCTAGACATTAAAAACTTGTGTTTATTATATAGTATAGATACTTAGATATCACATAAAAATATTTTTACCCTTAATTTATTTATTCATATATACCCTAATTCAATTCAAATTCAGCTAAGCTTATTCTAATTTTATTCGAATCTAAATGCAGTTTCAAAATTTTAAAATTTTAAAATTTGAATAACCTGTTAAAATTACATAGAGATTGTATTTTTATCAATTTCATATCCTCAAACATTGAAATTAATTTTATGTTATTTTTGTTATTTCTTTCTAACGTGGGTTGGTTGAGTTTTTTAGGTTTTAATATGTTGATCAAGGACTGTGGGCTTAGAAGCTATGTGGGCTTGTGCGTTGGGCTTGGGTTGTTGCTGGTGCCGTTGGGCTGTTGCTGCTATATAAGAGAAGAAGTCCCGAGAGTTTAGGGTTACGAGTGAATTCTCTCAGCCGCTTACTCTCATTCTTTTGAGTCAGTCACTTCGTCTTTCTCCTTGTGTGTTAGGGTTTGTTAGGTTGATCTTCAAGTTGTTGATCAATCGTTGTGTTTTGTAATTCATTTCTTCTCATTAGATCATCGAGTTGATGATCAGGTTAGAGTCTTTGTGAGTGTTGGTTGTATTCGTTGAATTCTGTGAGTTGCTTCAACGATTGTTGCAGTTGATTTGTTATTATTTCTTTCTATCATCGGTTCTACCATTGTTTGTAACATGGTATCAGAGCTTGTGTTCGTCTAGCTCTTGATTGATTCTGGTGTTGGTTCGTCTTCCGCTGTCTCGAAGAAACCCTAGGTGGTTCTTGGTTGTAATCTTGCGGTGGTGTTGTTCGTTGTGTAGATCTGACCGTTGTGGTTCAGATCCAAGACTTACAAGAAGATCAGAGGTCGCGCTTTGCTCTTTCTGGATGTGCTCCAGATCTGACAACCCTAAGTGAAGGTTGTTCTAGATCTGGATTTTGGAAACCCTAACTTGGGCTATTAATCTGGTGAGATTGTTCCTCTCTACTGAGTTTGGTATTTTTTCTGGTTGATTATATCTTGTGGTTCTGTATCGTGTTCTTGTTCTTGTTATTTGTTTCCATTAGCAACTCCCTGGTTAAGACTTGGCTGCCACCAAAAGGTGGTAAGTATCTGGATCACTGGCCAGGTTTCGTTGCTAGTGGACGTGTTCTGTGGTGATTAGTTTCTGTGTATGTTTGTGTGTTCTTGTGGTAGTTGTGTGATTCATTCTGTTATCATGGCTGATGCGGGTGATACTAGTAACCCTGTTACTCTTGTTAGTAAGATTGAGGCCTCTGACCCCTTATATTTGCATGCCAGTGACTCAAGTAGTCTGACTGTTATTTCTATAAAGTTAAAGGGGATAGAGAACTACACGGTTTGGGCAAATGCTATGAAATTAGCCTTGAGGGTTAAACATAAAACTGGATTCATAGATGGTAAATGTGTCAAGTCTGAAACTGATGATGTGTTAGCCCAACAATGGGATAGATGTAATTCTGTTGTGCTTACTTGGATTCTCAATTCTATATCTGAGGAGTTATATGTGGGTCAGGTCAATTCTAGTTTAGCATCTGAGGTTTGGGAGGATCTCAAAGAGACCTATGACAAGGTAGATGGGTCAGTAGTATTTGATCTTTATCAAAAGATAAATTCAATAAAACAAAATGGTGCCACTGTTTCTGAATATTTCAATAAACTAAACACAATGTGGAAACAGTTTGATGCTACTGTCCAGATTCCTACCTGTACTTGTGAGGCTGCAAAAACTTTTAATGACTTCAGTGGTTTGATTAAGTTGATGCAGTTTTTGATGGGTCTTGATGATTCCTATCAGTCTGTTAGGTCCAATCTCTTGATCAGGGATCCTTTACCTACAGTGAAGACTGCTTTCTCTGTAGTGTCTAGGGATGAGTCACATAAACTTAGTAGTGGGGGTCAAAAAAACCAAGGTCAAAATTCTGGTTTTGTTACAAAGAGTAATCAGTCTCAAAATGGTTTTCAATCTCAAAACACAAATTTAAGATGGCCTAATAGGGGTCCTAATCCTAATATGAAATGTACTCATTGTAATAAAATTGGGCATATGAAGGAGAGGTGTTTTGAGTTAGTTGGATTTCCTCCTGGATTTAAACCCAGAGGAAATCAGTTCCCTGGTCAAACTAATAGGACTTATCAAGCTGATGTGGCTAGTCAGGGTCAATCTGTTAATACTTCTAATTCTTTGTTTAACTCTCTCTCTCCTGATCAAGTGACAAGGTTGTTAGGGTTGTTAAAAGAAACTCCTGGTAGCAACTCACCTTCTTGCAATATGGGAGGTATAGTGCTGAGTAGTTTTGTTATGGATATGTCTGATAAGAAACAGTTTGTCTTCTCTGGTAGTGGGACACAAGGGGTGGAATCTGGTTGGATAATAGATTCTGGTGCTAATCAACACATGATTAAAAGTTGTCAAGGTGTTTTTAACAAAATAAATGTTTTAGATCTAAACATTAAGGTGAAACATCCTAATGGAACTGTTGCTGTTGTTACTCATATTGGAAGTTTTAGATTAAATGATAAAGTGGTTTTGCAAAATGTGTTTGTTGTACCAGATTATCAGGTCAAGCTTGTGTCTGTATACAAACTTGCCAGAGATAATAAAATGGGAGTTTTCTTTAATGAACATAAGTGTTATGTTCAGGATTTTGTCACCAGGAAAACTCTTCTGACTGGTAATCAAGTTGATGGTGTGTACTTCAGTGGTGTTCCTGTTATGTGTAATAAGGTGTGTTCTGTTAATAGTGTTTCCACTGAGTTGTGGCATAGTAGACTTGGTCATCCCTCAGACCAAGTGTTATCTGTGTTAAAAGATTCTCTTGTTCTAACTAAGTTGGATAGGCCTAGTCCTTGTGATGTGTGTCACAAGGCTAAGCAACATAGAGAACCTTTTCCTATGAGTGATCATAAATTCACCAAGATAGGAGATCTAGTGCACCTTGATGTGTGGGGGCCTTACAAGGTTCAAAGTCAAGAGGGCTTTAGATTTTTTCTAACTGTGGTGGATGATTACTCTAGGGCTGTTTGGGTGTATTTGCTTAATAATAAGTCAGAGGTGATGTAACATCCCGAGTTCTTAAATAATTGGGGTGTTTAATTTTAATTATGATTTATGTGGATTTTTAGTGAAATAAGCGGGTTTAGATGGTTAGCCGGATTATTCAATGGGGGATTTCCTAGTTAAAAAGTTAACTTATTATAGATGTTAAAGCTAATAGAAAGTTAGAGGACTAATTGTGTAAATAAAGGTTTTGGTCAAATTTTATAAAATTATGAAATTGGAAGGGCCATAGTTGAAAATAGGGAAATAAAACAAGTCTGGGTATCCCCCAGACCTGTTAGTCGCGAACCAGAGAGGAGAAGGGGGGGAGGAGCCCTAGTTCATCAAGCTTCTTGAATCAAAGGGGGATTTGTGAAGGTTTGCTAGGGGAAAACCGAAATTAGGAAGAGGGAGGCCTCTAGATCGTCATACTCCTCTTAATTTCTCTCGTGGGTGCAAGTAAGTAGTAATCTTGATGTGGGTGATTTTGTAGGTTTCTTCTAATGGCCAAATTGAGGTCGAATTCTGTGTTGTTATGTGCTTAGATGAAGCTAAATTATTACTTGCATGGCTGAATTTGTGTGTTATTTATAGAGGTTGAGGTGGAGGTTAAACCCCACCTCATGGATTTCGACATCCATGGTGGATGGGTAATGTGGGTTGGTTAATTGAGCTCCATGTATGCTAGTAAACTGCTATGAGTAATTGGTTTAGTGTAAAAAAAAGCTGAAAATTTTAGTAGTATGAGGATT
>JBCNJP010013722.1:0-11961 GCA_039602395.1 Deinandra increscens subsp. villosa
ACAGAGGCGAAACTGCCAGCGAAACTAGCCTCTGTTATATAAGGACATAAAACCCTAGAAGCCCCATTTCTTGCACCTTTTCTCCAAAAACACCCACACTCTCCTGAATTCTCTGGACCAGCCCCAAGACACACCAAGATCAGCCATCACTTCTGTTGGTGAAGATCATCCATCGATCCTTGATCAAACCGTGAGTCCCATAAACCATTTTTATGTGTTTTCTATGTGTTTTACTTTAAAGCATGACCAAACCTTCATGAAATCGTGTATGCTTCTGAGATAATGTTTAGGGATGCTAGATCTGTTATAAAGTCTGCAACTTTACGTTTGAAATCTATCCATAATGAAGATTTATGCCATTTTAGTCATTTTAGGTTTAAAATGTGTTTTTGGTGATTTGATGATGATTATCCATGTTCAAGGTGTTAAAACTGCTTCTATGATGTTGGTAAATGATTATGTATGCTAAATATTGAATCACATGAAGTATGGAAGCTGTTAGGTTGATTTTTAGGCTGATTTGTGAGTTTTTCGCGACCAGCGACACTGTGTGTTCTCTGGGCGAAACTGTATAGCGAAATTATGTACATCTCCTTCAGGCGACACTATACAGCGAAACTGTAGTGTCGCCGGGTAAACCAACCAGACCTGTCCGAACGAAACTACCGAGCGAAATTCCCTGAACGAAAGTTCAAACCAGTTTCGGGCGAAACTAGGCTAGCGAAACTGTGCCAACAGTTTCGAGCGAAACTAGCCTAGCGAAACTGTGTCATCGGGTATTGCCTAGCGAAAGTGCTGCCCGTGCACACAGCGAAACTGCCTAGCGAATCTATGCTAGCGAAACTGTGACCAGACCTAAACCCAAACTTGTGCAACTTACTTGAATGCTATGCTATGACTTACATGATTATGCTATGATGAAACATGCTATGATTTCTGTAATATGTGAACCCTTGTTTATGATCAACCATCGGTGTCGTGTGTCGTTATGTCGTGTCGTAGTTCCAACGTGCTATGTTATGGGCCATAGTGACGATAAGTTAATGATTAGACACAAAACTAATACTTAAGACCTAAACGTGTTCATAGGTCTTCGTTAAGCAATAATTGGATTAATTAGCAAGTGTAGCTGAGCAACCTAAGGTGAGTTTCACTAACCCTTTAATTGTGAGCCCGTTTGGGACACAACGAATGAACTTGAGGAACGCCAAATGGGATACCTGTTATGGAAGTTGGAGTGTTTTTATGGGGAGCACTTGCAACTGTCCATCCTTGGGGTTTCAATTGAAATCCGGAAACGACCATTTTGACACTTAAACTCTTTTTAGGATTTCAGATGAAATCCAGAATAAACATTTTAATATGACTAGTGTAGGTTAAAGTCTAAACCAGATGATATCACATGATTTCTAAGGATGCCTTAAAAACTTAAAAGTCCTCAATTTAGTACTGTTGATCTGAGAAGCGAGGGGATGTTGGGTAGATCTACTGAGGGTTTGACAAACCCTGCTCCGCGGTACACAAATGTGTAACCAACCGGCCGGGGGCCGAACGGAGTTCAATATCAGCCTATTTTAGTTGTGGGCCTCCCGAAATGGGACACAACTGGAGGCACCAACCATCGGCAAATGCCGAACTCTGTTACGTCAGCTTTCAGCCCTAGTACGACTTCCTTAGTGCATGGAAACCGGATTAGCTACCCGCGATATCGGTTGACCGCTTTAACTTTTACTTAACTAGTGCATATTCGATAATTCAACACTTGGCAATGTTTGCAAAAACTAATACTTATTATATGCTGATACATACGCTTATAGAGACCGGGCCAATGCATGACATGCCCACCGTGAACTCACCAACCGTTAGGTTGACACTTGTGTGGTTTTCACTTTTGCAGATCGTTGAGGAGTATCCGCTGGAGGTTGGCATGGCACATGAAGATGTTCTTTTTCATTTAAAACTAAACTGGGATTTCTAAAACAATGATTTTGTAAAGCACGTGGTTAGTGCTAAGTTACTGATGTTTTATTCCGCTGCGAACTTTAAACTGTTTTATGATGAATGCTTGGACTTAACTCTGATTCGTTTAGTATTTGTAACTAATGGTTGTGGTCCTGGTTTGCTCGCACCCCTTAACGGTATAAACTCCGTTAGTGGTTGATTTGGGGGTGTGACAAAGTTCCTAGTTTTGTCGGTTTTGCCGGTATGTGTCCGATTTAGCCGGTTTTGATCCTGTGACTCGTTCTAGGGTTTTGTAAACTACCAAAACACTTTGTAAACTTATTATAAGTCATATTAAGTCCCTAAAAGTGTCCAAGATCAGTTGTAACATTCATTTGCATATCTTTACAAAAACGAGGTTTCCGGGCCCGTAAAGTGTCCGTTTTTGGTCCCGTTTTTCCCCAAATTTAGCTATTTTCAAAAGGGATCTTGTACTAGGGTTTTTATGACTAAAAACATATTTTAAAATCACTTTAAGATGGGTCAAAGTTTCTGACCTAAAATGGCTCTAATTTAACTATAGTTTCCGAGACTTTTTAGTGGGTTATTTTTATAGATTTAGCCGTCCAAACATATCAATAAGTCGTATGGTGCTATCCATAACCTTCTAACATGTTAAAAATTTCGGACCTAGGGTTCCAAGAGTCACAAATTTCGGATCTAGTGGTTTGTTCATAAAACCAAGGCATATTGTACACATACTAGCATCATAACACTTGTTTTTCCATAGATCTATATAATGTAGCATACGAGGGGTTCAAAATACATGAAATCACTAGTAGAAACACATAATATACTAGATCTAACATGAACATAAACAAAGTTTTAGGTTACTAGAAACATAAGAGAAAATGCATGTCAAAAGTTACCATTTTTAACCAAGACTTGTGGTTGGAGTTCTAGATGGAAAATATGACTAGTTAACATGAATAACTAGAGAAAAACTAAGAAAATGATGTCTACTAACTTGTAGAAAACGTGGAGAAGGATGAAGGATGGTAGATCTTGCTTCCTTGTTGCTCCTAGTAGCTTTGATCTTCAAGTAATCTTGTGTTTTGATGAAGAAAACTAGAGAGAGAGAGTAGAGAGAGAGAGAGAGTGCGACGGGTTTGGAGAGGGAGAGAGTGAAAGAGTGTGTGTTTTTGGTGGTGGGAGATAATGAGAAGTGTTCTAGGGTTTCTCTTTAAGTTTCTTTATATATGATGGTACACAAAAGAGGGAAAGGAACCAAGTAATCAAGGGTTTGGTTAACAAGAGGTGGTGGTGGCGGTTTTGTGGTCTAAAACCGTGAGGGAGAGAGGGACAAGGGAGGGGGGCCGGTTCATGAGGAGCAAGGAGGGAGGAGGGTGAGGTCAAAGGTGGTACATACTAGGTTGTTTTAGGGTGGTGATGGGATATTTAGGAAAAGGTGGTGTAAGATGATGATGGCTAATAAGGTACTAGATGAATAGTCTATTGCTTTATTGGTTGGGTGATTAGTAGAAGGATTAAGCAAAGGTGGTGGATTACTACTAGATGTTGGTTACTAATTGGTTCGGGTGTCGGGTTTTGATCACGAAAGACAATATGATCAAAGGTGACAATTGGATTTGATCATGCATGGAAATGAATGTGCATGGTGATTAATAAATCAAGGTTGAAGAAAAATAAAAGATACAAGTCTTGTTTAAATATAGTTGGCGTTAAATGGTGAAAAACATTGACGTTAAATGTTTATATAAAAACCTAATGGTTTTTCGTTATAAAAATACTAAACATTTAAAGAGTTTACTATTTGACGTAGTTGATAAATAAATAAATAAACTCAAGCGTTCATTGGATATTTTTACGTCGAAGTAACGTTACGAACTTTGCATGTAATTTAAATACTACAAAAGTGACAAGATAATATAAAAACTCTTTTTATATTAAACCACATAGTTGTGGTGAAATTTCTTGTTATTGAAATTCCATCGGATATATATATGTAACATCCTTGTTTTTAAGGTCGATCGTCGAAATATTAATTTAGGGTTACGCCAAGACTAACGGATAGTTGCATAATACGTTATCTACGTTAATTAAACACAGATTTATGCACACAGAAACAGGTAATTACACGTATTATTATATGATTTGACTTAGGAAACTTACGGGTTGTCACAACTGTTGAGAAGCATGTTAATAATTCTGTGGAGGAACAGGAAATCAAAACTTCTGCTGATGAACATTGGATTAGCACAAAGAACTTCTCTGTTGATCCTCCATTTTTTCTTTAATTAGCATGAAGCCATTAAAGCTAACTGTCGTGAACAACACTTTTGAAGTCATGTCTATTAAAGCAGATGCTATTCCGGTTCAAAATCAAATAGAAGAATCTCCAGTTCAAGTTCAAGCACAACCTGATTCAGTTGGACCTTCGGTTAAAGATCAAAGGGAAAATGACAGTTCAGAGTCTTTGGAGAACTCTGACTCTAGGATCACTGAGCCTTTAAACTCACATGATTTTGCATCAAATGAGCTCAGTTTTGAACATGAATCCTATGGGTCAATGCCTAGTTCCCAAGAATTAAACACAACACCCGATCCCATTTCACCTATTGGTAACATTGAGTCTGATGTGATACTTACGCAAATCAATTTTCCTACAAATAGAAGAAGCCGTGAGTTCCCAATGTTGTAAGATAGAAGAATTAGCAAGTATCATCCTTTGGAGAATGTTATTGGAGATGTGTCAGCTCCTGTGTTGACAAGAAGTAAGTCTGTTGATGCAAACATCTACTTGCATGCTGCCTTTCTATCATAGGAAGTTCCTACCAAGGTAACTGAATCTTTAAAAGATAATAGATGGGTGGAAGCTATGCATGAAGAATTTTTTCAGATCAATAAACAGGAGGCATGGGAATTGGTTGATTTGCCAGAAGGGGCATAACCAATTGGCACCAAATAGGTGTTTAGGAATAAAAAGGATGACAGAGGAATAGTGGTTAAGAACAAAGCAAGGTTAGTAGTGCTAGGGTATGCTCAAGAGGAAGGCATTGATTATGATGATGTTTTTGATCCTGTAGATAGACTTGAAGCCATCAGAATCTTTTTGGCTTGTGCTGCATTAAAAAACTTTCAAGTATTTCAAATGGATGTCAAAAGTGCCTTTCTCTATGGGTTACTTGATTAAGAAGTGTATGTATGTCAACCTACAGGTTTTGAAGACCCACACTATCCCAATAGAGTGTGTAAGCTTATCAAAGCTTTGTATGGTCTCAAACAAGCTCCTATAACTTGGTATGAAACTCTTTCCCATTATCTCTTGGAGAATGGGTACAAGAGAGAGCAATTGACATCATCTCTGGTTCCTTAAATTTGGCTCTCTGTAAAGAATTTGAAGCTCTAATGCAAGCAAAGTTTGAGATGAGCTCAATGGGGAACTTAGTTTCTTCTTGGGTTGTCAAGTGAAGCAAACTGACTCTCATATTTTCTTGAACCAATCTAAATAGCTTCTAGCACCAAGACTCCCATCTCCACATCCCACAAGCTCACAAGTGACTTAAGTGGTGAACCTGTGGTTGAGCATATGTATAGAGCAATGATTGGATCTCTGATGTATCTCACAACAAGTAGACCATACATTATGTTTAGTGTTTGCCTATGTGCAAGATACCAAGCATCACCAAAGGATTCCACATGTTAGCAGTTAAAAGGATATTCAGATACTTGAAGGGTCAACCTAAATTAGGTCTGTGGTACCCTAAGAATTCTGATTTCCCCTTCAGAGCATTCAGTGACATGGACTATGGAGACTACAATTTGGACAAGAAATCAACTTTAGGCGGATGTCAGTTTCTGGGGGAGATACTTGTTTCATGGAAATGCAAGAAACAAACCTGTGTTTCTACTTTTATTGCTGAAGCTGAGTACATTGTTGCTTCAAGCTGTTGTGGTCAAGTTCTGTGGATTCAAAACCAGATGCTAGACTATGGCATCACATTCATGGAAACTCCCATCTTTACTAACAACAACAGTGTCATTTCAATCACCAATAACCCAGTGAAGCACTCTAAAACAAAGCACATCGACATCAGGTATCATTTCATTATAGATTGTGATGAAAAACATTTGATTAAAATTTTTAATGTTCACATGGACAACCAATTAGCTGATTTATCTACAAAAGCTTTTGATGAGACAAGATTCTTCTACCTCATTACAGCTCTTGGTATGATGAACTTTGATTAAATGTTTTCATAAACCTTTAATAAAGAAAATTTTGTGTCAAAGGGTCCCTCTCTTGATACAAAAAGAAAAAGAAAAAGAAAATCGTTGTGTTAATTAGAAACCATTTCAGTTCATAGTCAGTAACTTTTCTCAAACTATGAAAATTAACACAAGTCATTTTTAAAAATTCATGTGTTTTGGTTTTCCGTTTCAAGTTCTGGTTCAACCTATAAGAATAAGAAATTTTAAAAATCTCCGGGTGAACATCAACCGGAAAAATGATTTGTTTTAAACGTGGATTTTTTTTGAAAACAATTCTTCTAAGCGGAACAACAACTGTCCGCTTAAAGTTCAAACGGAAGAAATTTAGTTTTTAAAATAAAGGAGAAAATGGGTTCCGCTTGAAGTTCCGGGTAAAATAGTCAAAGTCACTTGGCACTTCTTTCTAAGCGGATATGCATTGAATTACCCATTTACTTTTAACCATTAATGTCAGGACCAGATTTGAGCAACATGTTCTCATATGATTCATCACACAAGTGCGGAAATCATGTGTGATGGTTGATTCTGGATGAATCTGCATCAATGCTCACTCATTGATGATTACTAAAGCTCAAGAACACACACTAACACCAAGAACACACACACAAATGCTCTCTTGAAGAATAATCCAGGAGTTTCTTTTTCAATAGGGTTTTCTCAACTATATATATACTACAAGAGAGCATAGGACAATAAGAATGTTTGACACACACAATCATTGCCTAGAATTCAGCAAAATATTCCATCAGCACAGACAAGTTCGCTAGGAATTAGACAAGTTCGCTAAGCATGAACAAGTTCGTTAACAAGTTCTCTAAGCGTAAACAAGTTCGCTATCAAGTCTGCTAAGCATAAACAAGTTCGCTAACAAGTCTGCTAAGCATAAACAAGTTCGCTAACAAGTCCGCTAAGCATAAACAAGTTCGCTAACAAGTTCGCTAAGCATAAACAAGTTCGCTAACAAGTCCGCTAAGAATGGACAAGTCCGCTAAGAAGTTCGCTAAGAGCAAAACAAGTTCGCTAAGTTTAGAAACAAGTCTGCTAAGTAAATAATAGACCAATCAAGGATTCTTTCTTGTCCATCAAGTAAATCAAATATGCACATAATATATTGTAATGAATGTGTGATTTTCATACCATAGATAGACAAATTCCTTGTAATATTTATACTCGTACATCAATGAGAATGGATCATCTTTGGCCAAACATTTATATGGTATCACGAGTCTACGATACCTGACCCTCCTTTTCCTCTGCTAGCAATCGTTCTCCCCTCCTTCCTACAGCAATCCGTCGTTCTTTTTCCCCCCTCCTCTCAACATGTCGAGCTCTCTCCACCCTGCCATTACAGTCACAAACATCAAAAACTTCATCCCTTTAACCCTTGATATGGAACATGACAAATACCTCTCATGGGCAGAACTGTTCCGTATCCACTGCCAGGCCTTCGAGGTCCTCGACCACATCCTTCCCGACACTGCTACTCCACTCCCCACACCTCCTCCTCCCAAAACTGATGAAGAAAAAGCCAAGGCGGAAGTGGAAAAACAAGTCGCTGAAAAACTATGGAAACGTATTGGCGCCTATTACTGCAATGGATCTACGGGACAATATCCCATGATCTACTCGAGACTATCCTCAAGAATGGAACAACCGCGGCCAAAGCATGGGCAGCCCTCGCAAATATCCATCAGGATAATCAAAATCATAGGGCTGTGCACCTGCAAAACAAGTTCTCTAACTTGAAACCGGACAATTTTCCGAATATTTCGGCTTATTGTCAATCCGTTAAACTTACCGCTGATCAACTGGCTAATGTCGGTGCACCAGTTACTAATCAAAGGCTTGTCTTACAGTTAATTGCAGGGCTGGATGAAACATATGACGGTGTCGCGATGCTCATACAACAAACCAACCCCTTGCCGGAATTCTACAAAGCAAGGTCCAAGCTCATCATGGAGGAGGCCCGAAAACGCAATCTGGCCGCCAACAATCATCCTCCTAACACGGCGCTGATGGCACAGCAGCCGGCTTCTGAGCATGCGGAGCCGAGAGGCCAGGGACGGGGCTGTAACTAGCCTTCTCATGGCCGTGGCCGTGGTGGACGCAACCGCCTCTCCCAAGGTCGTGGTCGTAGCCAACCACCACAAAACCCCCCATACTACCTGCAACCTTCTGCCCCCCGCTTTTCTGCCCCACAACAGCCGGCTTATAACCCAAATCAGTGGCCCCAATGGCCCTCTCCTCCTTGGGGAACCACCTATCCACCGTGCCCTTACCCAACCATCAACTCTCCTGCCCCACGCAGTGATTACCGTGGCATACTTGGACCCCGTCCCGCTCAAAACTATGTTGCCTCGGAAGTATCTTATGCTCCTACTGACATCGATCAGGCTCAACACACGAGGGCCTTAAATCCGCCAGACCCCAATTGGTACTTGGACACCGGGGCGGCATCGCATATGACTCATTCCTCAGGTAATTTTTCCTCCTATTTCAATAAGGGTTTTCACAAGAACATAGTTGTTGGAAATGGCTCGTCTATTCTAGTTGTGGGCATGGGTAACCAAATCATTTCTCAATAAAACCCAACACTCCAACTTAACAATGTTCTACATGCACCTTATTTGATTAAGAATTTATTATCTGTTCGTCGCCTTACACACGACAACAATATTGCTCCAGAATTTAACCCTTCTGGTTTTATTGTGAAGGACCTCCGGACGGGTATCCCTACCCTCAAATGTGATAGCAATGGCGACCTCTACCCTCTCTCCTTCAAGGAATCGAACCAACTATCTACCCCATCTACCTTTGCAGCAGTTTCTCAAGATCTATGGCACAACCGTCTTGGTCACCCCAGCCATGACATTTTGAATTTTTTGAATAAAAATAACTCTATTGCATGTAATAGAGCTACTTCTAAACATCTTTGTTCTTCGTGTGTGTTTGGTAAACAAACAAAGTTACCTTTTATGCTTTCTACATCTTATACTTTATCTCCTTTTGATATAGTGCATAGTGATTTGTGGACCTCTCCGGTTCTTAGCTCGGCCGGACATTGGTACTACATACTTTATCTCGATGATTTTACTAATTTTTTATGGACCTACCCCATTGGTCACAAATCGCATGTCTTCGACACTTTTCTTCGGTTTCACAATTTAATACGAAACCAATTTCATCAAAATATTAAAACATTTCAGTGCGATAATGGCACCGAATACACAAATAATTCATTTTCCAATTACTTCAAATCCAATGGGATTCTTTTCCGCCTTTCTTGCCCATACACCTCTCCCCAAAATGGCAAAGCGGAAAGAAAAATACGGTCGATAAATAACATCATTCGCACACTTTTATCTCACTCCTCTGTCCCTCCCAACTTCTGGCATTATGCTCTTAGCATGGCCACCTACCTTTCTAACATATTACCTACCAAACTTCTTAAAAATAAAACACCGACCAACTTCTTTACAACCGTCTACCCTCCTATTCTTCCCTCCGTGTATTCGGGTTCCTTTGTTACCCCCTTCTACCCTCCAATTCAATCCAAAAATTAAATAAAAGGTCCGTCCCATGCGTGTTCCTCGGATACCCCTCCAACCACCGGGGGTACATTTGCTACAACCTTCAAACTAAACAAATCCATATTTCCCGTCATGTTTTGTTTGATGAAACAATATTCCCCTTTACCAAACTTACCAACCCTTCACCCTCCTATGAATTTCTTAATTATGACCTTCACCCAACTATATGGGACAACCTCAGTACCCCCTCGATGATGGCTGGCCTAACACTTTCCGTCACTATAAATCCTCCTTCGGCCCACTCTTCTCCAGACCCAATTCCTGTTACATCACCGGCCCATAATATGCCGGCTCCCTCCCTTACGGCAAACACACCGCCATCCAATTCTCCAACCCCATCACCCATCACTCCTAACCCCTCAAATAACCCCCCGCCACCGCCTCCTACTCGCACCATGAGGACACGTGCCATGGATGGGATCTCCAAACCCAAACAACTTTTCAATCTAAATACCTCCACCACACTCTCTCCTCTCCCTCGCACTCCCGGTGAAGCCTTCCGTGACCCGAACTGGAAACGAGCAATAACCGACGAGTTCGAAGCCTTACTTTTAATAGGACTTGGGAATGAATACCTAGGCATGAACATATGAATTTGATTCGTTGCATGTGGGTTTTTCACCATAAAACTAATGCTAACGGTTCTTTTGAGCGTTATAAGGCTCGCTTGGTTTGTGATGGAAGGACACAACAGGTGGGCATTGATTGCGGAGACACGTTCAGCCCGGTCATCAAGCCGGCCACCATCCGCACCGTTCTCACACTAGTAGTTTCTCGCTCATGGACAATCCACCAACTTGACGTCAAAAACGCCTTCTTACACGGGAACTTGCAGGAAACAAAGTATATGCATCAACCTTATGGTTTTCGTCACCCGAAATTTCCCGATTACGTATGCAAGTTGAATCGTTCCCTTTATGGCTTAAAACAAGCACCGCGGGCTTGGTACCAAAGATTTTCGGATTACGTCACAACGATCGGTTTCTTTCAAAGCAAATGTGACAACTCACTATTCATTCTCAAGCAAGGCACCGATATGGCATACTTATTATTATACGTGGACGATATCATCCTAACGAATTCTTCCGATGAACTCCGTCACCACCTAATGTCAAGTCTTGGAAATGAAATTCGCATGAAGGACTTAGGTCCATTACATTCGTTCCTTGGTATTGCTGTTCAAAGAATGGGTGGTGCTCTATTTTTATCCCAAAAGACATACGCGTCGGATATAGTGTCTCGAGCCGACATGCAATCATGCAAACCATCCGCCACTCCCATCGACACCAAAGCGAAACTTAGTGAATCATCGGGTTTACCACTTGAAGATCCGACACATTATAGGAGTTTGGCCGGGGCGCTACAATACCTAACATTCACAAGACCCGATCTCACATATGCGGTCCAACAAATATGTCGACACATGCATGCACCGTGTACCGATCATTTACAGGCTCTTAAAAGGATAATTCGCTATGTTCAAGGTACCTTAAGCCATGGTCTGATCATTACTAAGTCTGCGGTCTCCACACTTACATCTTATACCCGATGCCGATTGGGCGGGTTGCCCCGAAACAAGGCGTTCCACATCCGGTTATTGTGTGTATCTAGGTGACAATCTCCTCTCGTGGTCATCCAAACGCCAATCAACGCTCTCAAGATCCAGCGCCGAAGCCAAATACAGGGCGTAGCTAATGTGCGTAATCTCTTATTGGAACTTCATCATCCATTCGCTCGGGCATCAATCGTTTTCTGTGACAATGTAATTGCAATCTATCTCGCCGGGAACCAAGTCCAACATCAACGAACAAAGCACATAGAAACGGACATTCATTTCGTTCGGGAAAAAGCAGCCGATATCTTTACAAAAGGCCTACACAAGATCCTCTTTGAAGATTTTCGATCCAATCTCAACGTTCGCGAACCTCCCGTTTCGACTGCGGGGGTATAATAGACCAATCAAGGATTCTGTCTTGTCCATCAAGTAAATCAAATATGCACAAAATATATTGTAATGAATGTGTAGTAAATGTGTGATTTTCATACCATAGATAGACAAATTCCTTGTAATATTTATACTCGTACATCAATGAGAATGGATCATCTTTGGCCAAACATTTATAATAAACAAGTCCGC
>JBCNJP010013723.1:0-11960 GCA_039602395.1 Deinandra increscens subsp. villosa
AGGTGGATATGAAGGTGGATTCAAAACCTTTCAATCCAAAAAGAGGAAAGCCTTCACAATCTCTACCACTGCCACCTCCTCATCCAACTCACCTCCTGTCATATTCAAAAGACAGAGAAATGTGGTCACTAGGTCTCCTCCACCTAGCACCACCAACCAACCTGCAGCTTCTAACCCCGCCCAAGGCAAAAAGCCTAAGCGGAAACTGGTAAAATTGGGATTATCTCTTAGGGATGAACCTTCACTTGAGGGGGAGTCATTAGAAGCAGATGTACCATCCCCATCTGAACATTTATCACCCCTACAACCCCTGTCACCTAGGAGTGACAGCGCTCTCAGTCTTGGCTTAGATGAAGGTGTTATTAACTCACCTGCCTCATTACATGAGAACATCCTGATAGGCCAGGACCCTGTAGCACTGCAACCCCACTCCTCACCGGAGGTGAATCTCAGGAGTCAAGAAGAGATTCATGCAAAAAGGGCTGCTCCTGCCCAAGGATCCCTACTAGATCTTGGTGTCAGTAGTAACATCAATAAGACCCAATTTGCGGCAATCTTCTCTGAACCAGCACCTAGAAGTCTGTAAAACCATTGAACGATCTTACTACTGCATGATTTGGTAATCGTATAAGTAACAAGATGTAAATAAAGCTTCGCTTTATTGATTCACAAAGAGGATTACACAAAGTCTAGAGAGAGAGAGTTACACACTCAGTTACACACACTTAAGAGATGTAGAATGATATAACTAACTGACTCTCTCTAACACAAACTATTTATAGTGCTGACATACTAAGTGGCGGACCACCAGCGTACCATTTGGTACGCCCGTACCAAATAACCTGCGGACCATTTGGTCCGGCCACCTCAGCATGAAGCCACTATAACTCACACAGATGCTCTAGATTAGATACAATACACGAGACACACGTTAGCATAGGAATATGCTCTAACAAACTCCTCATTAACGTGTAGTGTATCTAGCTATCAATCTATCTAACAACACTTCAGTCTTCAATCTTTAGCATTGCTGCATCCGATCTTCAACTTGAAATCTTGTCAGAAATAGAGCTTGCATGGCTGGATCAATCTTGAACAATCTTTGAACTTCAAGATCCACTTGTGAAAGATAGAACAAACTCCCCCTTTCACCATGCTTGAGTCATCTCACATAGAAACCTGCAATTTCAGAAGACAGAAACGCGGCTTTCTTTTTCTTGTGAAAATTAATTTAATCTTGGCACAAAACTTCTCTTCGAGAATCCAAGATATAAATTTGAATTTTGAATTTTGTATCATTGTATCGATCGGTCGAAAACAAATAAGAAACAAAATATTTTTGGCTTTTTGAAACTTTATGCTAAACCACACCTAAAATCTTTTTGGATTTTTCAGATATGAAACATAAATGCAATACAGAAATGAAATACTGAATCACACACTATTTTTGTATTTTGCGAGAAAGATCACAACTTGGGATCATATTGGTCATGACATACTGAACTACACTTCAATTTCAATTACTTCAGCACACAAGCCATGTCGATTACTGGTATAATTTGTCCATCTTAAACTCAGGCACAATCATACTCATAACATCTGGATATGTTATTGAATTGATTAAGTTTGCTTTGACCAGTGTACCCCACACTATTAGATATACTCAGATATAGTTTTGCTATATCACACTTTGTGATTTCATTTGTGATATGATCACATAATGATTGTATTCATGAATCAGTCAACTGTGTTCCATGCAAAAAGAAATAAGAACGTTAAATCGTCTACCATAAGGTCGATCTTTCGATACGCAGATAAGGCCTTGGATTTAACAAAATAAGAAAATAAAAACAAGTTGAAATTGTATAACCCAACAACAATCAGGTCGGTACTCCCTTACACGCAGAGAAAGTCCGATGAGTTATACGAAACACCAAAGAAAATAAAGCAGAACGTCAAACGAACAACAATCAGGTCGATCTTTCGATACGCAAAGAAAGTCCGATCGTTTGACAAAATAAAGAAAATCAAACAAGTTTAAATCTTTGCAAAATGAACACATGTATACACAGTGACTTCTCATTTTCTTTTTCACATATCTTTTCTTGAAATATCATGAGATATGCATCAAGATGTTGTCCACTTGGTCAAGCATTAGTATTTAAAGTGTTTATCACATCTGAATACTTTCTAATTAAATGCCGAGCCTACCAAGCCCATCGAACCATGATCTTATGACTTTTTCATCTAGTTTATCCATGAGCCAGACACGTAAGCCAATGTACCATCATTTCCCAAACATGTCGGATCAATTTCTCATTTTTCAATGTTTTTGTATTTTTCATTTTCTCCCCCTTAAAATGAAAACTCTATTTTTGGATTTTCATTTTAACAAAAAACACAAAGACACTATTTATGGTTTTTCAATTTTCTCCCCCTAAACTACAAACAAAATGAATTAAAGAAAGAAAATTGACCAATCGACACAGATACCTGTTCAGTTTAAGCGTTCAGAAAAACTTTCAGATTTAAAAAATGACGCATTCAACTTAAGTTAAGCAGGAAACTCCACTATCAGTAACTGCTTGAAGCTTGAACTTCACAATCACCAATAGGTCTTCTTGAAGAAACCTGCACACTGGTTTAAATGATTAGTATTCAAATGACCCGAAGCACACAGCTTCTGGTCGACCAGTGTCTTCCACAAAATCAGTTGCAGCTTTGCTGACCACCTTAGGTCGCCACTGCATTTTTGTTTTTTTCATTTTTAACTGAGGCATCATCACATGATGAACCACCCACACTCGAATCAAATTTAAAATTTTTTGTCTTTTTCGACTTAGTGGTGGACGGTGTTGACTCAGTAAAAATTCTGCCTGATTCATCAATAAGTGTGGCAGATTTGTTTGAAAAAGAACGTTTTGCAATTTCAGGACAATCCTGTGCCATATGTCCCTTTCGGCGACAGTGATAGCACAAACGATATGATCGTTTAAATTGTGGCTGACCTGAACTGGATGACATTTAGCAGAAAATTCAGACTCATCATAAATATCATCAAAAACGTGAAATCGATTAGAATGTACCCATTTCGATGTAGAACTTTGAAGCATAGAGTTAGAACCTGATGAAGACAATTCGTTCGGGGAACTTTCAGATGAAACTTTCTTCTTTTGCTTTCCCCCAAACCCTTTCTCCATCGTTGAAATGAATACTTTGTTGGAACTTTTAATAAGTGTGACTGACGCCATCAAATCTATTCTCGAATAATTCGGTTGAAGAATCCATTGTGATTTGATTCAGAGACGCGGGTTGTGATGCTCGAGGCTTGCAAGTTTGGACCGAAGACGTTTTCTTGAAAAGTCAACTGTTCGGGTCAACGGTCAACGTAAAAGTCAACGGAAGATCGGTTCGAGCGAGTCAAGTTTCATATTAATTAAATCATCTTTGATTCAATTAATAATTTACTTTAGTTGTTTATTTGTAATTAGCTCATTTGTATGTATGTTAGCTAGTTAGTGGGCTAGTGAGCACATGGGCTCTCTATATATAGGAAGGGATAGCTTCATTTGTTAGATAGATGAATAATAGATGAATAATGAGTGATGTGAGCTATCATTTCTAGAGAGAGAGTCTCACATTGGGTTTGAGCTCAACCCAATGTGACCATGGATTTCCTATGACGAGTTTGTAATCATTCGGTTCGTTGTAATCATTCAGCAATAATCAATGAATCGTTTGGTTTTATCATTTTCTTGTCATTTATTATCTTTGATTCTCTTCATCCATCTCCTTTCATCTCACCTTCGTTCTTGCTCAAGATCGAGATTCTTGATGTGAAATCGGTCCTGACAAATGGTATCAGAGCGGGTACCGATCAGATCTCGTCTCACGACGAATCTGGTCACTCGAATCTGTGATTTTGAGCTTGAATGAGGTGTTGATTGAAAAACCCACTTTGGAGACTTTTTCTATTTTTCTGCATTTTTGGAGCTGATTGATGATTTCTGGATGAATCTGATGATAGATTCTTGTTATTGGGTTCATTTAGATATGATTTCATGCTCCATATGTTCAAATCAGTGAAGAAATAAGAGATCTGAGCTGAAAAAATAAAGCAGTTAGGGTTTTCCCGTTTTTTGGTGTTCTTGAAGATTTCGAGCTTTGATCTTGAGTTTTTGGTGTTATACTCAGTGTTTTTGGATGAAATAAAGCACTATTCTTGATGGAAAACGCGTTCCGGATCCAATAGAAGCATCGGTTTCGCCTGATTCGCAACGGTTGGGGCAGATCTGGAGAAACACGCAGTAGTGTGTGTTTCACGGTGTTCTTGGTGTTCTTCATTTTGGTTGAAGATTGCCTTGGCGATTTCACAGCTGATGAAGATGTTCTTGGCGACCTGGAAATCACTTGAAGATGGTCATGGCGATCTGGGTGTCGTTGAACTTTTTCTTGACGATTTCTGAGTTATTACTTGGCGACTTCGACAAAGTTCTTGGCGATCTGGTGGTTACCTTTGGCGACTTGGGTTTTCTTTGGCGATCTCATGGCTTTGGCGACCTCGTTTTTGCCCTTGGCGACCTCGAATAAGTGTTGGCGACCTCGTATCTTTGGCGATCTCGACATATCTCGTCAACTGGGTTTTCGTTCGAATAAATTTCAGATGGTTCTGATCGTATAAATGTGTAGAGGATCGTCTCAGGAGTCCAACGAGCTAAAATTCGAAGTTTTTCGTTGAGTATCATGAGAGATATGTCCGATATACGGTTTTCCGGTGAGGTTGTATGTTTCTCCGGTGAGGTTCGCTTTTCTGACGAGAATTTCCGGTGGATTAGGGTTCAGAGGTTGAAGAATGGTTCCGTCTGACGTGTAAATCACGCATTGGCTGGCGGAGAATAATTCTCTCTCCTTGTGTCACTATCGCTGGTCAACCCTAGGTGGGCTGTCGGCTCTTTATTGGCTGTTGAATAAACGTGTGGGTCCCAGCCAAAAAGAAAAGAACCGTTTGATGCTGCTTTTGTCGCATCCTTCTTTTCTACTGTCGCTGTTTGATTGGCTAGAGAAGTTAGCGCGTGGTCCCACTAATTCAAAAGAACCGTTGAGGAATATTGCTAGCTGGTTTCTCATTGGCTGCTGTCCAATAACGTGGATCCAGCATTTCCTGCCTTCAGATCATAATAATCTCAGCCGTAGGATCCTTTGTGTGCTCCTTTCTGATTGGTGCACAGCCAAGGCACATGGATCACGATCAGGATAGTGGATTATCAATATTTCTTGTCCGTTGGATCAGATATGGAGATGAATCCTAATTGGCTGATTAATTTTGACATGGATTGTGCTTTTTCCATGGGATTTTTCTAAGCTAATATTTTTTTGCATTATTTCGTAAAACACGGGGCATTTTTCTTGTCAGTTTTTAACGAGACTTATGAGATAACGCCCGAACGGAATTGCGAAAATTTTTATTGGTCATGGAATTATTTCGTTTATTTATTGGGTTCGAGTTTTTGGTGACGTCAAGACCACGTTAGCTAACGACCACTGACGGACTGGTTTCGCTTCTCGGTTAAGTTTGTGACTGTTTCGTTATGTCTCACTTCAAGTTGTTTAGCTGACGCAGTGCTGATGTCATCTAACCGAATTAACTGGAATCTCAGTTAAATATTGGAATATTCCGTTAAATCTCTAACGGAAGGCCGTTACTTGAATAAAATTTACAGTCTTCTCAGATTCATTCCAAATTGCACTGTTTGACTCAGAATTCTTCACGGAATATTTTTCCAAGCTCGATTTTCTTCGCCCAAAATTACGAAGACTCCGGTTATGAATAAATTTCTCGTTTACGCTCGGGATCTCAGTTTTTCACCGATTTGACATTATTTTTGCATCCAACCTAGTCACGCGGAACAAGTTCAGTATTCATGGATCATTCACAACTGTCAGCACCCGGCTTCCGGTTTTTCGCAAGATTGTCCGATTTCAGGATTTTTGTATCGTTTTCTCTTCGGAACTGAGCGGAACGGTTCCACTCTCTGCATCTGATTTTCCGCTTCCGCATCGGATGTTTTTAGAGGGATCTAGAGAAAAGGGGGAACTTCTATGGATTTGGATTATCGGGTCAATTATCTGAATTTGGAGCATTTTCAGTGTTTGATTGGTTTATCTGATTCGATTTGTTGTGATTTTTCTCCAATGTTCAGCATTCTTAGTATTGTACCCGACTGTGTGAACCGAGTGAACTGCAGCACTTGGATCTCAACTGGAGCAACAAGAACAGAAGAAGCGTATTCAAAGGGGGAACCTTTACAACAGAAAGATTCCGGTTTATCAGTTATTCTTCGAAGATGCACGACAGAGCGATTCTTCACCAGTATGACAGATTTGAAAGCGTCAGTCAAGGGGGAATTGTTGGAACTTTTAATAAGTGTGACTGACGCCATCAAATCTATTCTCGAATAATTCGGTTGAAGAATCCATTGTGATTTGATTCAGAGACGCGGGTTGTGATGCTCGAGGCTTGCAAGTTTTGACCGAAGACGTTTTCTTGAAAAGTCAACTATTCGGGTCAACGGTCAACGTAAAAGTCAACGGAAGATCGGTTCGAGCGAGTCAAGTTTCATATTAATTAAATCATCTTTGATTTAATTAATAATTTACTTTAGTTGTTTATTTGTAATTAGCTCATTTGTATGTGTGTTAGCTAGTTAGTGGGCTAGTGAGCACATGGGCTCTCTATATATAGGAAGGGATAGCTTCATTTGTTAGATAGATGAATAATAGATGAATAATGAGTGATGTAAGCTATCATTTCTAGAGAGAGAGTCTCACATTGGGTTTGAGCTCAACCCAATGTGACCATGGATTTCCTATGACGAGTTTGTAATCATTCGGTCGTCGTTGTAATCATTCAGCAATAATCAATGAATCGTTTGGTTTTATCATTTTCTTGTCATTTATTATCTTTGATTCTCTTCATCCATCTCCTTTCATCTCACCTTCGTTCTTGCTCAAGATCGAGATTCTTGATGTGAAATCGGTCCTGACATACTTGAGCCAAATGATATATTAGATCTAAGTTTGTATCTTTCTTTGCTTTCTTTGGCATGTTCTTTTGCTTTGTAACCTTCTTGCCTTCACTTCCCAACCCAGCTTGTTTGTAACCAGGTAACTTCGATAGATCTATTTGAGAACTTGAAGGACCAGATTTAGCAACTTGGTTAAATGAAGCTTTAATGTCTTTTAATTTGTTAGCTTGAACCAACTTTGCAGCAACTTCGGCTTCATTCAACTCTTTTCCATCTTTTTCAATTATTTTGCGAGCTGAAAGAATTCCCTCTTCTGACATAAACCCACGAGAAATAAACGATGGTGGTGTTTTATCAACAAAACTTTCTTCTACTTCTATCACCTTCTTTGATTTCTTTGATGCCTTCAAATCAGAAGTTTCAGCAACTAATTCAGAATAATCTTGCTTTGTAGGCGAAGGACTCAAATCAACAATAGACTCTGTTTGAAACACTGGATGTGGAATTTGGTTGAAATCATCACCTCCAAACACCTTCTTGAAATTATCGTCTTGACACAAATAACTTGCAAAAGAATGAGAATTCTTCAAGTTATGCAATTGACGATTTAGATTCAAGATTTCAACATTCAAATCGGCAATGGTCTTTTGAGCTTCAGCAAGAACCTTTTCTGATTGAATCAGTTTCTCAGATGTGATGTTAACTAATGATTTTTCTCTTCTCATACCATCATGAGCAGCAAGCACTTCTTTTGTAATTTTATCCACTCTCTCCTTATAGATCTCAACATTTCTGGTTAACAAGCTTTTGTCTTTCTTCAGAGTAAAGATTGTGTCTGTCAGTTCCGACTGAACAATTTGATATTGAGTTCTGTCAGCTATAACTTCATCCAATGTTTTTTGAAGCTCAGCATTAGATGTCGTAAGTGCTTCCACCCGTTTTGTGGATTTTTGAAACAAATTTTCAAAATCTTCACCAACATCCTTAGCTTGAGACTTATATTCTTCAACCTCTTTTAACAATTTTTCATTTGTAGAAGTTAACTTGACAATTTTCGTCATGAACTCATCATTCTCATGTTGAAGTTGAGACGTTTGTTGATCATGTTGAATACTCCCTTCTGACAACAGTTTCCGAAGATCTTCTAACTCTTCCAATAATACACTCTTCTCTGGAAGTAACGTCTCATTCATCTTGAAAATGCCATCAGAAATTTCACACTTCTGTTTATAACGTTCTAACTCTTCTTCAAGCTTCACCCTATCAACTACTAAGTTTTCCTTTTCTTGAACCAATTCCTGAATTTTTCTATCTTTCTGATTACAAAATTCACAAGTCGATTCATACCCACTAACTTCAGAATCACATGTTTCAGATGTAGTTGTCTCAGATGCATATCCACTCGATTCAACCTCAATACATGCTAAAAATGCAGATTCATCTGGACAATCTTTAGCCCAGTCATAATCTTCATTAGTTTGAGAGATCATTGCTTTAACTTCTTTATTGTGATCCTGCTTATCCGAAGTACTTGGTTTAGAAGAAGATAGCTTGCATTCTCGAGCAAAATGTCCCAAACTAGAACATTTGTAACATTTTAGTTTAGACTTGTCTAAACCCAGTTTTGTGCCTCTAAATTCACCCATGATAGAATCTTTTCCATGTTTGCCTATAAACCGTCTTCCTCTTTCAGCAATCATAGCCAACTGCCAATCCAAATCTAATTTATTTAGCTGATCATCATCCATCTGTTTTAGATCGTCCGGAACCAAACCAGAATTACCAATTTGACTAAATATGGAGCCAGATGAAGATGATACGAAAGCACTCAACAAAGCAGCTAGATCTTCGGTTGCTTGATTAGAAGTAGACTTGCTTGATGATTTATCAGGAATAGTAAAACTGCAGCCTGAAGAATAACCAGTATTTTCTGACTTTCCAGCAAGAAAAGCTGTTACCGGTGGATTACTGCTTAAGATAGAATATGATTTAGTTTTAGATGCGCCGTAGTAGAATTCTCTCCAAAATATATCTCAGGATTCTGAACTGTTGGTGTTGCTGACTTTTTCACAAGTAATTCCATTTCCCGAGCTTGTAATTTACTTAACACTTGATTGAATGACCAACTGGAGTAAGTTGGATCATTAGTAAGCATCATAACAAAGTTCTCCCACTTTTCGGGTAGAGATTCCAGAAATTTTTCTTTCAATTCCTCTTTTTCTTTCTTGACTCCAACAACCTCAAGTTCATTGATCAGATGTGAAAACCTAGAAATCAAGTCGGCAATACTTTCTTTGTCACAATGTTGAAAGTTGTCCAATTCTTTTAACAAAACTTTCTTTCGACTTTTCTTATATTGCTCGTTTCCTACACACCTATCTTTCAATGCATCCCACAAAGTTTTTGATGTTGTGCAATTTTTGAATTGATGTAAGAGCTCTCTTGGTAGTGCCATTGTGAGATTTCCATAACATTTCTTTTCTCGGGCATAAACTTTTCTTTGATCTTCATCAAGATCACTTCGTGCAATCGGTTGTCCATTTATCTGAGGATATGTATAATCTTGTTCAATGGAAATCCATAAATCAATGTCAAGAGCATTAATGAACGATTCAAATCTTTGCTTCCAATTCTCATAATCCTCCAACCTAAGCAACTTAGGAACTTTCTGAGTTGTCCCTATCTCGTTATCATAGTTCAATATGGCTTGCATTGAAGATTGAACAGCTGAAAATGCGTGAAAATCGCTCATTTTGAAATTACAATACCGAACGCAAAAACTTCAAACTGAAAAACGGGCCTCTTCCAAGCGGATTTTGGGGGTCAAACTGGGAGGTACAGACCATTAAGGTTAGTACACGTCTAAATCTCGGAAAGACGAACGTTTTGGCTGGTATTAGCTCCCGTAACTCTTAACGGTTCTCAAGTTACGTCAGTTTTAGTGAACACATGTTTTCTGTCAGCGGACCAATCAATTCTCAGCGCACCAAATTTGCACTCAACGGACCAGTTCCGGATCAATTGAACTAGCGGACCAGATTTGTACCTGCGGACCACTTCCGGATCAAATTCACCAGCGGACCAGATGCGGACCAGATATCCTCAGCGGATCAAATTTGGTACGGCGGACCAAATGGTACGGCGTAACTGCCAGCGGACCAGAAAGTAACCGCCACGGACCAAACTTTGAAGATTGCCTGGGCGGACCAGTTGCGGACCAAGTGTTCTTCGAGCGGACCAGACGCGTTTCACGCGGATTTCGATGGATTTTTCGAATTTTTGACGATTAAAGCTAGAAACTGGATCGGTATGATGCGAAAACACTCCAGAAACACTTAGATATCATTTTCCATCGTTGAAACGCTCGGAATTGCGGAAATTTGATGAAAAACGAAGAAAACCCAAACTTTCTCACTCTAGAATTCGAAAATTTACCAAAATCACAGCAGTAGAGCAACCAATTGCTCTGATACCACTTGTAAAACCATTGAACGATCTTACTACTGCATGATTTGGTAATCGTATAAGCAACAAGATGTAAATAAAGCTTCGCTTTATTGATTCACAAAGAGGATTACACAAAGTCTAGAGAGAGAGAGTTACACACTCAGTTACACACACTTAAGAGATGTAGAATGACAAAACTAACTGACTCTCTCTAACACGAACTATTTATAGTGCTGACATACTAAGTGGCGGACCACCAGCGTACCATTTGGTACGCCCGTACCAAATAACCTACGGACCATTTGGTCAGGCCACCTTAGCATGAAGCCACTATAACTCACACAGATGCTCTAGATTAGATACAATACACGAGACACACGTTAGCATAGGAATATGTTCTAACAAAGTCCTTTATTGGAACCAAGGGTTGCTGAAACAGATGAAGAGAATCCCAGGTGCCAAGAAGCCATGGGTACCAATGCTGATCAATCTAGGATTGATAGTTTGGTTTTGTCCAAGGATACTGGTAAAAAGCCAGTTGAGGATAGCTATACACTACCCGAATTGATGAAATTGTACCTCTCTCTGCAAGCACAGGTTGAAACTCTCAACACAACTGTTGCTAAATTAGTTCAAGCTGCTCCTACTGACACTGAAGCAGGCCCGTCAAACCCTATCAGAGATGCTGATGAAGTTGTTGAAACTGATGAAGCTGATACTGTCAAATTGGGGGAGAAGATACCCTCAAGACCTGTTATCACAGAAATTGAAGAAGTTCAGAGGATACCGGCTGAAGTCAGAGCCACAGCTTGCCAAAGAATTGGTGTGAATCCCTTCTCAGTTGAAGACAGTTGGGTGAACATGAGATGCAGTCAACTGATTGCCATTTCTCCTTTTGAGGACCCCAACCTCACTGAACTTGTACAGTCATCCATGCTGATTGCTGGTGCTCTCCCTGAGCACAACAACTTGATCACAACACTCCTTAAATATGTCATTTTTCCGGCTGAAAGAGCCAGTGATCAAGTGGTGGGAAATATTGCCTCCACCAGCAAGGCAGCAAATGATGCTGAAGAAAGCACTGCAACTGTTGCAGTTGCTTCACTAACTGAAGGAGGAGATGAAAATTTGATAGGTGAAGAAGAAGGCACAAAGGTGCTGGAGATTGTTGACAGAGAACCTGAAGTCACCCAACCTCCGGTGGTGACTGAAGGTCAAATTCCTGTTCAAGCGGAAGTTCAACCAGAACTTCAACCGGAAGTTCAAGTGGTAGCTAAGCTGAGTGTTCAACCGGAAATTCAACCAGAAGAGCAAAGAAGTGAAGGAGCAGAGGATATAGCAGCAACTTTGATAGCCTTAAGGAGCACTGAGTCAATTCAAGCTGAAAAACCTGTTCAAGCTGAAACTGCTAAGACCATTCAACAGGTAACTCAAACTCCTAAAGCTGAGGCTATAGTGAAGATGGTAGAAGATGCCAAAAGGGCAGCA
>JBCNJP010013724.1:0-11960 GCA_039602395.1 Deinandra increscens subsp. villosa
AAGGAGGTGAGAAGAAGGAGTCAATCCTCTCAGTCATATTAGCTAAGCTCCATGCTAGGAACTCGAAAGCTAACGTCGGAAAGTTGATTCTCTCGTTGAGCTCTAACTCCCGCTCGTAGGCATCATCAAGGTTTGCTCGAAGAGTTAGCACTTGGTTGAGCAAAGTTTGAATCTAGGGATGTTCCTCTAGTTGACAGTTGCTTTCGTTGATATCCTTTATGACCACCATTGCTGCAAAAAAATAAAAACACAAGATTCATGCAAGAATAGCATGTGGCACGGCCCGTGTTGCTCTTCGGACCCAACTAAGAGCTTGAAATTTTGAGAGAAGCTGTATTTTCTCAACCTATTTCCATTTATTTTTTCAAAAACCGGTTTAGGACAAATTTTAGCATTTGTTTTGAGCAAAAACTAGATTAGGAAACTCAAAATACCTAAAATGGGTTTTAGTTACTAAGCTTTGATGCTTGGAAGGTTGAGAAATGTTGATACATAATCTGTGCGTCATGTGAAGTATCTGAACGAGACGATGTGAAGATTCAAGACAAGTTCAAGCTGCCGGTCGAACTAGGTCCGAACCCGAGGTTCGGACCAGCCGAACTTGGAGTTCGGACGGAGATCGGCCCATACGTATATATATAGGAACTTGTGCTTTGAATGTTGCAACCAAGAGAGAGAGACCAGTTCTTAACTATGTGTTTTTGAGAGTGTTTCTCTAGAGAGCTTTAGAGAGAGTTTGTAATTGAGTCTTTATTGATTTCAATAAAACAAACTATTATTTACGTCTCGTGTTCACTCTACGATCAAGCAAACCTATAGTAAGATCCGTCTTACGGTTTTTCAAGAAAACAAAAGATGGTGAAGAAAAGGCTGGAAAAAGACATGAGGAGCAAATAATGTCTTGAGAAGAAGATTACCTGATAAGTGCCAGATTTTACATATTATTTATGTAAAAAATCCGCAATTTCGTACACTTATGTTAAAAAATCCATTCGAATTGATACTTAATTGTGATAAACTTGGAATTGTAGGTTTAAACGAAGAATTGGTTCAAATAGCTAAGATTTAAGTCGAAGTTGAACGCGGTTCTGAACTAGAAGGCAAAGCGCGTACAAGACAAAAGATGAAGGCAAAAATCTTATGCACTCAATTCATGTGGGTCATATAAGATCGAGAAAAAGAAAAAAAAATAAAGAAAGAAAGAAAAAGGTTAAGTAATTATCTACCGACGATGGGAAGTAACAAATTCCTATTCTTCACATGTGCTATTCAAAATGGTGTATTATCAATCGTCGGTGGGAAGCAAGATCCATCAAATTCGCATGGAATAGTAACCCACATGGGCATTTGAATGCATTCCTCCAATTGTGCAATCTTTGAATATTCCTTGTTTGTTGCTATAAATGGGCCCTTCTGGCTTCGGCAAAAGATCATCTTTCTTTACTTTCTCTTAATAATTTCTCCATAATAATTGTCCTAAATAAGTTTAGAGAGACTTAGGAGGATTAGGGAGGTTTAAGCACCTCTCGGGGACTCCAAATATTCTCCGAACGTTCGAAGTACTCATCCATTTCTAGTTTGTAAGTTATTTTGATTATGTTTATAGCTATAATGTTAGGCTAAGTACTCTTATTAGTTTCAACATTTGGGTTTCGTTCTATATTATTAATTCAATGATTTTTATGAAATAATTATACGAACTTATCACTAATTAGTTTGGTTTGTATAATTTCTTATTTCTTCAAATCCGAGATGATCTCGATTCAATTTGGTTTGTTAGTAAAATTGACCAATTTATTAATAAACTAATACCGTCCATCAAATTTTAAAAATTTTATATTTTAATCTTGATACAAAAGGTACAATTAACGGTTTTGTGTTTGTCTATGAATTAATTATCGTTATGGAAAATTTCCAATGTTATTAAGTATTCCGAACAGCGAGAATATTTAATGATAATCGATACTTCACTACTATGCATCTCGCACATTAAGATCTGAATGGTGTGAGCTTAAAGTAGCGACTTAGCTTTAATCAACGAACTGCGCTTGGTTAGACATTAGTGAGGGTAACGTCCGAACGGCGTGACGTTTAGTATCGGTACAATCTTTTTAATGAAAAATTCATTGCACTCATAATTATTAATGATTAAAAGTAGAATTAATATAAAGAACGCCCCATGTGTTGAAACTACACTTTAAACCTTAAATACTTACATCATTTCTTGCACTTGTTAATCAATTATCATTTTCACTATTACATAGCTACTTGCTACTTAATAAATTGTTCTCTAACGCTTATATTTTCTTAACATCCCCTCCTGTTCCACTTGTTTAAAAAGTCTTCTTGTAAATAAAAAAAAATATATGTTAATCCATTTTCCCTATGGACACGAACCTTACTTCCACTCATACTAATTTATAGTGTGTACCGTAGTGAGTTTCACATTTATAAATTTATTTGTTGGATTCGACAACCAACAAATTGGTGCCGTTGCTGAGGAATTACGGTAAAATTAACATTCTTCTAATGCCAAGATCTTTGAGGATAGGTGAACCACTCGATATCGATCCTGAAATCGTGAAAACTGCGAAAAGGTTAAAGAAACTATCAAAGCTTCAAAAGAGATTATCAAAACCTTCAACCTCTACGCATCCATAAAATATATGGACAAACATACCTTTGTCCACTGAATCTGAAACCGATTAATCAACAAGTCCCCAAACACCTACATCTCAAAACTCTATTTCATCTCATTCACCCACCCACAAAAATCCTAAACCAATGGCTGCTGGAAACCAAGACGAGAAAACTCTTCAAGAGTGGGCAACCCTTGATGTTACCCAACATCCACTCTGTATCACTTATCCTGAAATGGAAAATTTCGAGCTTAAATCAGGCCTTATTCACTTGTTACCCACCTTTCAAGGCGTAGAAAATGAAGACCCTCATAAATTTCTCAAATAATTCCATGTTGTTTGTTCGGGAATGAAACCACATTTGATCACGGAAGATCAAATCAAGCTTAGGGCATTCCCCTTTGCCTTGAAAGATTCAGCCAAAGAATGGTTGTACTACCTACCCTCAGGGACGGTAGAAAACCGGAATGATCTTGCCAAATTGTTTCTCGACAAATACTTCCCTGAAGTAAAAGCATCTATCCTCCCTAGAGAAATCATAGGAATTAAACAAGCAAAATGAGAACCTCTACACACTTACTGGGAAAGATTCAACAAATTATGCAACAGATGCTCCCAGCATGGTATCTCAGAGCATCAATTATTCCAGTACTTTTGTGAAGGGTTAGCGCCAATGGAGAGACGCTTGTTGAACGCATCTAGTGGAGGAGCATTACTCGACAAAACTCCAACTCAAATCAGATCTTTGATCAGGTAAATAGCGGAATACACTAAACATTCAACACACGATGAAGAGTGGTATACCGATATACCACGAGCAATAAAAGAAGTGAGCACTCCTCATATTTTTTTAATACGGAAAAATGATTTTTTTTTCTTAACATAGAAACAACGTATAACACGAAAAGGAATACACACGACATCAAGTCGTTATGCCGGGAAGGCGGGCAACAAGCTGCGCCACCAACCCTTTTTTAATAGCAAAACCTAGACGTATAAAAACAAAGTTCTTCATTCCACAGGTTGCACTATTCCCGTGTATGAGCCTTTGGATCCGCTTCAACGTGGCCATCGCCTCCGAGTAAAGATGGCCGAAGGTATCAAGCGCGAAGGGAACTAACACATGTTGGTTGTCAATGCACGCTTTCTCGTGCTTGTTCACCTTCCCAACAGCCGCTTGGCCAGCCTTGAAGGTACTGGCCCTTAGCCCCACAAGGGGAGACACCCCCGGGAGATCGACACATGCATGCTTCCTATTCTGCTACCCGAAAACGAGAACGTCTGCTGGCCTAAGCGTAGAACGACCATCCGCGGGATTAGACAGAAAGTTAACGGGAGTTTCCTTCTTGGCCGAGATCCCATCCCGAATGAAGATGTCGAAAAGGATATCCCGAACCGTGTCATGTCTGTATTTAAACACAGGGAGCTCTTTACAGTGAACAACATGCTCACCGAACGAATCCAAGCATGCCTTATTGCAGACGGGACATACTTCGTCCATGGGAAACAGGGGAATCATGAGCCGATATTTGAGGATCGCCCTGTAATCGACGGGTGACATGTGTTGCCCCAGCCCATCGATTGGAGAGCGTGGAGGAAATCCTGCACATGCAGCTGGCGGAGGCAGTCCCAAACGGCTTTTTGTCTGACTGTCATCTCATAGGTAGCTTCCATCTCAAGCATGTTTTTACTAAAGAGGACACTCGCCAAAACGTGTTAGGCTTTTGGAGGGGCGGTGTCCTTGTTAGTGAAACCACTTAGATCAAAGCCCGGAATTGTGTCACGGAGACCAGCCAGAGCGTCCTCGTAATCAGAGCCCATACCACAAACCCCAATCCCCCATAGGATATGGTCTTGCAGCGCCCAGGATTGTGCTCGTGATGCCACAAAGGCATACGAAGACGCATCGACCGCCGAATACACCCCGAGACTCCCGTGCCAAATCGGTAAAGACCAGCAGGCCCCAGGACACCACTCCAGCCAAGCCAGCAGGTCCTTGTCAAAGCCACCCGCAGCCACCCTCATATGGGTAGGGCAAGTTCTTAAGCCGAAGAGAAGCTTGGCCATACCCATGCACAAACGAAGCAGGAGAAGTTCACATTGCGGGTCACCGAGCTTAGGGAGGATGCGCATAAGATTGGCCATAGTAGTAGCCCTCCTCGCAGCCAACTCCTGTATAAACTGGTCGTCACGACTAACCCCCCCCCCCCCCCCAAGGAGTTTAACCCCCTGGTGGGTCTGCTAATATCGGTAGGGAAAAGGCCCGGCCGGACCATCCCCCCATCACAGGACGGCCAAAAGAGCTCCGTCTTCCTAATGTTAAGAGTCATGCCTAAAGGCAGGCCTTTTTCGTTGATGATCCCGAGAGCCTTGGCGACATCCCCAGCTTCCCCAATGATCATACCATCATCGAGATACCACGCATGGAGCAGCAGTGGCAATTGTCCCGAATCTGATGTGCAAGAGGGTGTAGGACAAGCGCAAATAGAAGGGGCCCCAAAGGGTCACCCTGCTGAACCCCAGTAGTGCCCCAGATGTGGACATCCTCACATTGAAACTCAACTCGTAGAGTTGACAAAGGCGGTCATGATGCTCACGAAAGATAAAGGAGTTGAAGCACCACTTCGAGCTTGTGGAATATGTCTACAAACAGGAGACCCCACTGACATGTGTCCATTGTTGCAGGAAGACATGGAACAAGCTAAAGCAATTGGCGGACATCTCGGTAAGAGTTCTAAACAATACGATCAACGGAGGGGAAATCACAATTGGGGACATCCTCCCAATATGGGTTATCAACAAAGGCCACCTCAATATCAACCCAGACCACCATTTTCAAATCAACAAAATTTCCAACCCCATCAACAGCCACCACCACAAGGCAACCATGGAATGTCTTTAGAAGATATTGTCCAAAATTTAGCCATTAGCACTCAGACATTCCAGCAAGAGACAAAAGCCAATATCAAGAATCTGGAACAACAAATGGCTCAACTCACCAACTCAGTGAGCAAGATTGAATCTCAAAGAAAGCTTCCCGCACAAACAGAGACTAACCCCAAGCATAACGCTTGTGCCATCGTCTTGAGAAGCGGAAAGAACTACAATGGACCGAAAATGCCAGAAGAAGAACAGAAGGTCATTGTTGAAAGGAAAACTGATGAAACCCCAATGAAGTCGAACCAAAGTTTACCATTCCTCCCCCATTTCCCTCAAGATTTCTTAGCACAAAGAAAGAAAGAGAAGAACATGAAATCATGGAAACATTCAGGAAGGTAGAGGTAAACATTCCCCTTTTAGATGCTATTAAGCAAGTTCCCCGTTATGCTAAATTTTTTAAAGAACTTTGTAATTCTAAGAAAAAGTTAAAGAGGAACGAAATAGTAAAAGTGAATGAAAACATATATGCTGTTTTGCAGAAGAGACTTCCACCAAAATGCAAGGATCCAGGTGTTTTCACAGTTCCTTGTAAATTGGGAAATCTTAACATATCACAAGCCTTGCTTGACCTTGGAGCCTCTATTAACGTCCTACCATACTCAATTTTTAAAATTCTTCACATAGGACCGTTAAAAAGAACAGGAGTACTCATTCAATTGGCTGAAAAATCTGTGGTACATCCAAAAGGTGTATTAGAAGATTTACTAGTTCAGGTACATGAATTAGTGTTTCCATCTGACTTGTATGTGTTAAATATGGAAGATGGTGATGTTTCAGCCTCAAATTCTATTTTGCTAGGGAGACCATTTTTAAAAACCGCTAAAACTAATATTGATGTTGATAGTGGTACCCTCTCAATGGAATTTGACGGTGAAATCATCAATTTTAACATTTATGATGCTATGCGATACCCAAGCGATATTTTATCTTTAAACTGGTTAGATGTAATTGATCCTTTAACTAACGATTATTTTGAGTTATCTAACCATGACGTTTTAGCATTAGTCTTAAACAGAAGCCTTGATGAAACAGCCGCGAAGGAAATAACTAAAAAGTTTCAACTTGGAAAGGAGTTAATGGAGATGGTATCCCTTATGAATGCGCCGACAAGGTATGAAATGCCAAAGTTACAACTACCAATTACTGAATAGAAACTCCTTCCATCTATTATGCAGGCACCAGAGATAGAGTTAAAAACTCTTCCTCAACATCTTAAGTACGCATTCCTTGGAGAGAAAGAAACATTGCCAGTAATCATTTCCAACAAATTAACAAAAGAACAAGAAGGTGATTTAGTCAAAATGCTCAGACACTATAAGGAAGCAATTGGGTGGACTATAGCTGACATCAAAGGCTTAAGCCCATCACTTTGTATGCATAAAATCCTCATGGAGGATGATTATAAGCCAAGTCGAGAAGCATAAAGGAGACTGAACCCTCCTATGATGGAAGTGGTGAAGAAGGAGATTCTGAAGCTGCTCGACGCAAGAATGATTTACCCAATCTCTGACAGCAAATGGGTAAGTCCGGTACAAGTCGTACCAAAAAAGACAGGTATCACTGTTACAAAAAATGAACAAGGCGAATTGGTTCCCACTCGTGTGCAAAATGGGTGGAGGGTATGTATTGACTATAGAAAGCTTAACGCCTCTACTCGTAAAGACCACTTCCCCTTGCCTTTCATTGATCAAATGCTGGAAAGGTTAGCAGGTAAAACTCATTATTGTTGTTTAGACGGATATTCCGGTTTCCACCAGATACGTGTTGCACCTGAAGACCAAGAAAAGACAACGTTTACATGCCCTTTTGGCACGTTTACGTACCGGCGTATCCCATTCGGTCTTTGCAATGCTCCAGAAATTTCCAAAGGTGTATGGTGAGCATTTTTTCTAACTATGTCGAAGAAATAATTGACGTTTTCATGGATGATTTTACCGTTTATGGAAACTCATTTAACACATGCTTAAATAACCTAAGGAAAGTTTTGGAACGATGCATTGAAACAAATCTTGTAATAAATTTTGAAAAATGTCACTTCATGGTGGACCAAGGTCTCATTCTTGGACACATTGTTTCTGCAAAAGGATTAGAGGTAGATAAAGCAAAAATTGATATAATTAGATATCTACCTTATCCTAAAAGTGTGCGTGAAGTACGCTCTTTTCTTGGACATGCAGGTTTTTATACACGGTTTATCAAAGACTTTTCCAAGATAAGCAAACCCTTATGTGAGCTTCTTCAGAAAGATGTAGAATTCTTTTGTTCTGATGAATGTAAGTAAAGCCTTCAACACACTAAAGGAAATGTTGGTGACAATACTCATAATCCAACCACCCGATTGGAGCTTACCATTCGAAATTATGTGTGATGCGAGCAACTATGCAATCGGAGCGGTGTTGGGTCAGAGAAAAGATAAAGTACCAACCGTGATCCACTATGCCTCCAAGACCCTAGATCCAACTCAATGCAATTACTCAACCACTGAAAAAGAACTTTTAGCAATAGTTTTTGCTTTGGATAAGTTTAGACAATATTTACTTGGTACTAAGGTAATTGTGTTTTCGGATCATGCAGCATTGGAGTACCTTATGACGAAGAAAGATGCAAAGGCAAGACTAATCCGATGGGTACTGCTACTTCACGAATTCAATCGGGAAATCCGAGACAAAAGTGGAAAGCATAACCTGGTGGCTGATCTCTTGAGCAGGATCATTAACAATGGCGAACCTATGCCACTGAATGATCTGTTTCCTGATGAACACCTATTTGTTGCTCAAGTAGCCACACCATGGTACACAGACATTGTAAACTACTTGATCACCAGCACCTTCCCTTCTGATCTGACTCGTGCACAAAGAATAAAAATCAGAAAAGAGTCAAGATACTATGTATGGGACGAACCATACCTATGGAAATATGGAGTTGATCAGGTAATAAGAAGATGCGCTGACATGAGCGAGGTACCTTCCATTTTAGATTTCTGTCATACACAAGCATGTGGAGGACATTTTGGTTCAAAACGTACAGCGTCAAAGGTCCTTGAGTCTGGTTTTTATTGGCCTAGTATATTTCTAGATTCATACATGTTTTGTAAATCTTGTGAAAGATGTCAAAAGACCGGAAATTTAGGATCGAAAGACCAAATGCCTCACACCCATCTTGGTGTGTGCGATTTTTGATGTATGGGGCATCGATTTCATGGGTCCGTTCCCATCATCATTTGGAACACATGTACGTACTTCTGGCAGTGGACTACGTTTCCAAATGGGTGGAAGCCAAGGCCACAAAGACTAGTGATGCTAAAGTTGTTGCAGATTTTGTGAAAACTAACGATTTTTAATAGGGTCGGAATGCCTCGTACGTTTATAAGTGATAGAGGAACACATTTTTGTAATCGGACAATTGAAGCACTTTTTAAGAAGTATGGAGTTGCTCATCGTGTTTCCACAACTTATCACCCACAAACCAATGGGCAAGCTGAGGTATCCAATCGAGAAATCAAGTCAATACTCAAGAAAATGGTAATCCCGAACCGTAAAGAGTGGAGCCTAAGATTGGAAGATGCCTTGTGGGCATATCGAACCGCTTACAAAACACCGATAGGTATGTCACCCTTTCGTCTTGTGTATGGAAAAGCTTGTCATCTTCTAGTTGAATTGGAGCACAAAGCATATTAGGCTATCAAGAAATTCAATTGGAAGATTGATGACGCTGGAATTCATTGTAAGTTACAAATCCAAGAATTTGAAGAAATATGAAACGATGCTTACGAGAATTCCAGAATATACAAGGAGAAAACGAAAGCATTCCACGAAAGGGTAACCACAAGAAAATCTTTCATAATTGGCCAAAAAGTGTTATTGTTCTCATCAAAACTCAAATTATTTCGTGGAAAATTACAATCAAGATGGATCGGACCGTTTGTGGTTACAGGCGTTTCTCCTCATGGAGCTGTAGAAATCATAAGTGAAAAAACAGGTAAAACATTCAAGGTAAACGGGCATCGATTAAAACTGTTTTATGAAGGATTCCAAAAAGTAAATAATGACGAGATGGAATTAGAAAATCCTACATACTCAAACTAAAACAGAATGTCCATGTCTAGCCAAAGACGTTAAAGAAAGGCGCTGCATGGGAGGAAACCCGTGATTTTACATAATTTTTGTGTGTCTTTGGTGATTTTTCGTGCTTTACGTTTGCGATTTTTTTTAATAATCACTTTATTGCTAATAATAAGTCATTACAAGGGAAATGAAATACAATGGTAAAACAACAAACACAAAAGCAACTAAGAAATGCCAGAATTCACCGGGGGGGGGGGGAGAGATGGTAAATTAAGACTGGGCACATCAGGACCATTACGGTAAGAATAACCACAAAAAATTCATCATCTTCATCACTCTATCTTGGCTCCTTTTGTGTGTGTTTTTGTATGAAAGAAAATGAGATTGGTGAGTGGTTGTGCAACGGTCATAATACCCTTTATTTTGGGTATTTTTCCAACAGCCATAAACGTATACGAGGCGTACACTGGAAGTTTTCACAACACAAGACCCATATCTTTTGCTAATCCAGACTTCTAGAATATAATTCATACAGATCGTAGAAGAACAACGTGGACTTACAGGCTGTACGACTGTACACTGAAGACATCAACCTCTTTGAGTTAGACTGTGACAAGCCACTTGGAATTTTCATCAAACACGAATCCGGGAAAGCACATCAGGGAAGTTTTTCAGTTCTTTCTATCCTAATATCTTCTTTACTTTCACACACTGAGGACTGTGTGTAATTTAAGTGTGGGGATGAGGGAATAAAGAACAGAAAAACAAGATAAGAAATGACAATCTAAAAACAAATGCTTTTAGGCCAATATGTTAAGAAAATAGTAGACTTTTGTACATAAATGGTTTACTTATATTCAATAATGTTACAAGTGAGAAAATAACCAAGTTTTTTATTTTGAAAAAGAACACCAATTATTCAAAAATTTGCATCTAAAACATCCTACCCTAAATCTCAGTGAGTTCTTGAGCCAATTACGAGCACTTCCTCATTACATGCTCATGATTTCATTCAATTAAGAGTGTGCCACATAATAGTACACATTTTAGAGCTTGTCCGGGATATACTAGTCTGAAATCAAAATTGCAAAATCGAATAAAAATGATCGAGGCAATAGGAATCACCAATTTTTTTCCTTTAATTTCCAGCTTCAAAATACAATCCCTTAGTTAACCTCAGTCGAGCCTATTCCTATTTTGTTTGCTTTAAACCACATTATCTAACCTTTTACACCTTTTTAACCTTGTGTTAAACCAAGTACAAAATCCGGTTTAGTTAATTCTTTTCTTTTAGGAAGATTAGTATTGGTCTTTTACCGCCAGACCCTAAAGAACTGGAAATGCATCCTTCCGATTTCAATTTGCTTTTTTGTATACAATTCGCGAAGCCTAGGTTGCCTACAGAACTTAGGGAGAGAGTTTTTCTCTTAAGATATGAGGTGAGGAAGAAGTGGCGCCAAGAAGAGCAAATGCTACCGTTTTGCGGAACATCAAAAAGTGCTATGAAAAGAAGGGCAAAACGATACGGAAAATGTATGGGCTGCGGAAACTGGTATCATACAGGAAGATGTAGAAAAATTCAGACTGAATCCCAATATGAGTACACACTTCTAATGAGGATGGGGGCTATTAGGATAAAAGCTGAACGGTCCATTAGAGTTGGAAGCAATGTCTATTATAAGGTGGAGGAAGACTTGATCCACATCTTCGATAAAACTGGTCTTGACAATCTGACCCTAAAAGAGTCGCTTGGTTTGTGAAAAAAAAAAGAGAGAGAGAGATATTTTAGTTGTTTGTCTGCCTTTAGTAGGAGAGTATTTGATTAGCTAAACCGGATTACAACACTTCAACCAATAAAACCCTATATTCCCACCTTAAACCCAAGCCTAGCTACAACCTGTTTCAAGCCCTCTTGATTTATGCAATCTAGCATGTTACAGACAAGATTCCCCGACAAGTTTATGAAAATGTTACTTTATGGCTCGGCTTTGAGTGAATACAAAGAAATATTGGTATATCCTTTACCAAATTACAAAATAAAGCCAAGTGTGAGTGAATCATTGTGAGGGATGCAAATAACTGAATAATTAGAGAGCTGAAAGCATAAACTTAGCAAAACTCCATATTTTCAGAAAGAAACGACTTGGATACATCTTCTAAACTTTAATATTATTATTAGGTATTTTTAAAGCAAATTTGTACATAAGTCTCTGTATTTTTTAACTGTTTGCCTACTGTATATGACCACCAGGGATTCAGACGAAAGTCTTGCTTGAGGACAAGCAAATTGATAAGTGTGGGGATATTTGATACGTGT
>JBCNJP010013725.1:0-11960 GCA_039602395.1 Deinandra increscens subsp. villosa
TATTTAATATATATACAATACAAATTGTAAGTGAATAGTGAAGTATTTGTTTGTTATAGATTGACCACGGGTTTATTCATAAATTACGTTTTTAGTCCCTGTGTTTTGTTTACGTGTCCTTTCCTTTTGCTGCCACCTCTCATAGAGAGAGAAAGCTTTCTCCTTTTAAATACCTTTCTTTTCCGTTGCTGTCTTCCCAAAGCTTGGCTGGGTTGCTGTCGACCTTTTCAAACCCATTTTAGGGTTTACTCGGCGGCGCCGCTACGACTGACCTTTGATGTCGTTGTCATGCATGTCGTCGTATTTATGTTTGGCTTGAGTTGCGATGATGGATCCGGCGACGAGACGGCGTATACCGTCGATGCTCCGATGACGTTGAAGTGACGATTTCGTTGCTCCGTTAGCGTGATGCAACGACGATGAAGTCACGATTTCGTGAGTAACCTTCGGTGTCGTTGAACCGACGATTTGGTTGCTCTGGTTACGTTGAAGGAAAAGGGTTTTCCTTGCTGATCTGTTGGATAGATTTTGGGTTTTAGGGTTTTCTGTACAACGGGTTCTTTTCTGGGGCTTTTCAGAACATGCAACGGTTTTCGTACGGCGGTGGTCGGATTTTCTAACATTGATGCCAAATAAAAGTTGAGAGAGAGGTCTGCGTCTCATATGATGTTAGATCTCTGTTGAAGCAACGATTCTTTATGTTGCTACTGTGTTGTCTTCACTTTTTTTACGGTTTGCTCTTCCTTTGATTTGGGGTTGTTTCAATCTTTATTTGGGGTTATTTCAATTGTGGGATGCCTGAATTTGAATTTGAGTTTCACTTAACAGATACCTATTTACATTCGAACTTTGGCTTGGTTTTCGTTCCTTTTTTATTTGGGGTTTTCCTTTCTGATTGCTGTTGATTGTTTTGATTTTGGGTATATCTGAATCTGATATTGGTTTACTCGATGCATGTTAATATGATGCCCTTTCCTGTGTTTGTGAGTTTCAAATTGGCTTGGACATTGGTTGACTAGATGGCTGCTAATATGATGCCTTTGGCTTCGCTTTAGTTACTGTAATTGGCTTTGAGGTACTCATATTTTATGGTACATGTTCCTCCTAATGTTTCTTGGAACTGTTTATGTTTATGATTCATATATCCCATTGAACATGCAATCGATTTTGAGGTTGGGTTTTCATTTTCCACTATTTTAAAGGGCTATGATATGGATCCAGAGATTAGTATCGATGGTCTGAGCCTTCTTTGTTACCAAGTATGCTTCATCGTTAGTTGGTCAACGGAATTGATGTACATTTGTGTTATTTTTCAGTGATTTATCCTTTACAATGGTTTGACGGTTTGGCTGTGATGAGAAAGTCCACTTCCCTTTATTTTTGGCAGAGGATTATGGTGAGTGGCGAGGCGATAAATCAATCATCATTTATCGCAGCCATCACCAGGAACCATGTCAACGATCTGATCTAAGCCATCACGTATGGCTGTGATGATTAGGTGGGTTCTGAGCCTTCTATTGATGATTTCTTTTGTGTTTTGTCCTTTATTCTGTATTCAGGTATGGATTACAGATACATAATTTTTATCAAATGGATAGTGTTTGTTTATGGCATCTCTCACTTTTTTTCACCGATAAAAACTGCTGTTTAATTTTGTATGCTTTCAATGACCCGAAAAAGGTGACCCAGAAAATGGCAATGATGATACTTTTCTGAGCCACAAAATTTTACATTATTTGACCCGATTGGTGTTCTTGGTAGTGCAGGGTGATCTTCAACTCACTGATGGCCACTGTTTGATGTGTTGGGGAAGAAGGCAAACGGGAAAAATTCTTAATTTGTAGTGCATTATCTTTCAGCACTGTTGTATCTTAGTAGGTGTTTTATTCCTTTCTTTTTGCATTTGTAATCTAAAATCATACATGTGAGATTCATTTTTTTAATCTTTAGATTACACTTATTATTGTTTTCTAATGGTGCTTTACAGATTGTAATAGTTGTGCTCTCAGGTGTAAAAGTTGTGCTCTCAAGTGCAGGTACAATTTTGTTTTTTTTTAATCTACAGTAGAAATGAAATTGGTTTGTGAAATAGCCGTGAATATATGATATTGGTACTCTTTCAGTGACGATTTTTACACATGTTTTTAGTTCTTATTTACTATTACTATTAATTTTGGTTTGTGAAAGTGATAGTTCAGTTATGTTTTCTATATGATTTGTCAGATTTTACCTTATATGGTTTATGTTACTTTAATAGTTAAGAAATCTTAGATAAAAGGAACTTAACTTTCAATGTTCTGTACATCAATTGCTGTATTTTTATTTTTTAATAGTTTAGTGTTTATCTTTGCAGGTTGTTGGAACCTTGCCTTGAAGTTCAGGTCATATTTTACATAATAATATGCTTCAATCAAATTGGTTAGTTTTAAACACATTGGTACTCTTTTGAAATTATTTTACTATACTGGCTTTAAATTTTAATTTGGCACACTAGAATTGGTCATTTTTCATTATTATTTGATTCAAAGAGAGAGGCATCCATCATGACAAGGTTCAACATCTTATAGTCCCAATGCAGGTTATAATACAAAGAAAAACTCACTCTCTTTGAGCATAGAAAAGTGGTTGCTATTTGCCTTTGCTTATATTTATTCTGCATTATGTTATTTTAGTTTGAACAATGACAATTAAGGGGTCTTTTTTTACTTAATTGTACTAATTTTGATCATGTATTTTATGTTCTGAATATCAGGTTATTGGGAAAGCATTGGTCCTTGATGAGATAATTAATTACATTCAGTCGCTACAGCAACAAGTCGAAGTAAGCATACTCTACTTCTCTTTTGTACTATTGCATTGCATCACCGCCGTGTTTTCATTTTCAACGTTACTTTGATCTTTATGCTAATTAAGTAGAGTGCGACAGTTCTTATCAATGAAACTTGAAGCTGTCACTTCAAGATCACACCCAAGCGGCCAAGCCCCCAAGGATTTCCTTCAAAAGATGTAAGTAACTAAGAGAATGTTATGTCCTTTCAGTCATGTGAGTCATATGACCCTTTTTAAAAAAGTCAATGCTGGTATTTCAGTTTGGTCAACAAGCATATGACATGGCTGGGTTGCCATTTGGATCCCAACCCACAAGGGAATTCAGTAGGGGATCATCACCAGAATGGTTGCACATGCGAATTGGTGGCTACTTGAAATAGCTATAGGTTCTCTGCAAAAATTTGCCACGAAATGAGCAAACTTTGATAGAGCTAAGGATTAAGAGACTACTGGAGAAAATAGCTAAAACTGGGATAGCTGCTGTTGCTATTCTGGATCTGGAGAAAGAGTTGTCTTTAGGTTAGTTTTTTTTGGTATGCTTGCTGTGTTTTATGACTGTCCAACGGTTTGTTTTATGTGCTGATTCTTACCAATGGTGTTTTTCCAAGTTTTCTGTACATTAATAAAGATAGCTTACACTTAATAGTTGTTTCTGATTTTGTTCCCCATGTAGAGGCTGGTTTGGTTACTATCCCATAACTAAAACACACACAAATATATGACTAATGAAATAAGAATGAAACATAATTATATTTATATATTATGTGTTTGTTGCCTTACTGACATTGTAGATTTGAGTGTGTTAACATTTACGTTTCTATCCCTGCTTCCTTTGGGTGGATTTTGCTTTAGCATTATAAACACATTTTGAAGGTAGTGTGGCATTAGAAATTCCGTTTTATGAAGAGTAGCTGTACATTTTTTATACCTTATCTCTTTTGGGTTTAAAATTTGTTTGTATTGATGTGAAGACCTAATAGGATTTCAATACAATAGTGCACATGTGAAGGCACCTGCACTATATCTATACTAGGCTCAGATTCAAATTCATCACAGACCCATTGTAATCAAGTGAGCCATGATATAACTTTACCCTAAACTCTTCACTTTTGTTCTATGTATTTTGCATGGGCTGCAACAAATAACTAAAACTTATATCACTCTACTACTACTGTGGTCTTTGTCATGCTTACATTTAGTAGTCACTTAACATTTTCACTATAATTTAGTATACAAATTCAACCCCGCGGCAACGCGCGGGGGGGTCATCCATCTCGTTTCCTTATATATCAAAAAGAGTAACCTGTCAGTCACACAAAACAACTATTCAGTTTTACGTGTTTTTTTTCTATTAGAGTTAAAGGGCGGTGGGGGCGGTGGTTTTCTTCTTCTGTGGGTATATGCACCGGTTTTTAGTTACTGTGGGAGACCTAACTCACTTTATCTCTCTGCTTTTGAATTCTTTATCCGATCTAGGGTTTTGCCCTGACCGCCGGCAAGGAAGCTCGACGGTCTGTCTATGAAGTCGATGCTCCGGTAACGTACTCCGGTAAAACCTCTTTGAAGAACCATCATCGGTGGTCTTTGGTTTCTGTGTCGCCGGATTGTTCATAAAGGTAGGTTTTTTAAGCTTATGTCTACACCTTCTCTGATCTACTCTCTCTGAGATATTGGAAGCGAAAGGTGTTGGTTTCCGGCGTTGTATCTAACTGATGCCCGCCGGCATGGTATCTTTTTGGTGCCGCCGGCGTGGTAGCTACTTGGTGCCGTCGTCGTTGAACGCCCCTTGCGTCGTCGTTTCGTTTTTTTACAAGTGATGCTACTGTTTGGTGCTTCAAAAGCATACTGATTTGGGTTTATTGACGCGATTTCATTCTCCATTTCTTTAAAAAAGACCTTGATTCGGTTGCTATGCGTTTGTCGGTTTGGGTTGTATTTGAGGTTTTTTATGCGATTCTACTGTCCGTTGCTTCAATATGAATTGATCTTTGATTTGGGGTTGTTGTCGCTGTGCTGGTGCTGAATCTAGGGTTTGGTTACGTTGTTTTTTGGGTACTTTGTGGCCGCAGGATACCGTTTCTGTTCTATTTAGGTTTTCATTTTTCTAATGATAATCTCTAATTACCTTATATATCTCTGGCAGTTTCACATTTCATCACTGTTGCTTCAGAAGTTTTTATTTTTATTTGTTGAGGTGGGCGGTGTGCTGTGACATTAATCTCATCTCTCGACGCTCTACTGATAGTTTATGTGCTGAGCTATGGTATTTGATCTACTGGTCATATGCTTTAGGCTTAAAAATCAGTATCTGTTTGCTATGATGTTGGTTGCTAGCTATTAGCAGGCTCACATTTGAGCATCGTTCCCTTCAGATTCGGATTCCGTCGATGCTCCGTTGACGTTGAAGCGACGATTTTGTCGCTCCGTTAACGTGAAGCAATGACAACGAATTGACGATTTCGTTAGTAACGATGGAAATCGTTTTTTTCTTTGAAGCTATGATGAATTTTTCTGAGCTTATGTTGCTGCCAGCTGTTCTTGATGGTTTCTATAAGGCTGTGATGAATTTTTTCTGAGCCTATGCTGCTGCTAATCAAATAATTTGTTTCTTAAACCTAGCTGCTGGTTTCTTGGTTGAAAGTTGGTTAGATTTGTTTCTAACTGGTGGTGGTTTGGTGTTCTGCTAATGAAATCGTTTGTTTCTTTAAAGCAATGATGATTTTTTTCTGAGCTTATGTTGCTACCAACTGTTCTTGATAGTTTCTATGAGGCTGTGATGAATTTTTTCTGAGCCTATGTTGTTGCTAATCAAATAATTTGTCGCTTAAACCTGGCTGTTGGTTTCTTGGTTGAGAATTGGTTTGATTTGTTTTTAACTGTGATGGTTTGGTGTTGCTGATGGTTTATTTGAGGCTATGGTGATTTATTTTTGAGCCTATTACAGGAATATGATTCTTTTACTCTGAAGTTGCAGATTTGTTGGATGAAAGTTGGTTGGCTTTGTTTCTATTCGATGGTGGTTTATGCGAGGCTATGATGAAAGAATTATTTATGAGCCTATAGGCACTCTATATAATATATATAGAATTGATTACATACTCTACTATTTGACCGCTTTAGAATCCTTACAAGCAAACAGTTTGGCTACTTACAACTTTGAGAGTGAAGATACATTACAATTTACCATTGTTCAGGTACATTTTCTTGAACCAAGTAATCATAAAACTGCAAAGATAACAACTTCTGAATCGTATCCTTACGTAACAAAAAGCACAAGTGGCTCTAGAAGTAAAACTTAAATCATGATTTTAGATTATTGTAATACAGACATTTCACTATAACCGTGTCAAAATAACACTTTATTATATGTTTATTCTATATATAAGTTAGTTTAATTTCAATCTCTGGAATAGTGATGGTGAATGTTAATTCATTTAACCATCAGGAATTGGTGGTGTGGATAGAGGATTGAAGAAGTAAATTGACGGATGAGAAAATACTGGATCTTCAAGAACAGGTATAGGTCTTAAATAACTACACAGTTATCATTTTCAAAACTAGACGGTAATTGTTTAATTGTGAATTACAGATTAGAGAGTTGCAAATTTATATGGAATCTCAAGAAACGCTGGTTGAGGGGGGCACTTTTCTACCACTTCTATTAAACCCATCAAACACCAAGAAAAACCTTGAAATGCCTGGTACATTATCAATTAAAGTCAGAATTTATAATTGTTGCAAAACTAACTTTTTGACAATTGACTTTAAATGTCAAAACTCAAAACTGCAGTTCCCTGATGCATCTATTCTTATTACAACTCTTTATAATTTATAGTTTGTTAAGTTGTAATGTTCAGTGCAACTTGGCACTTAGCTGTGAGTAAATACTCTCAAGATTTTGTGGATCCACATCATGTTAAGGTGACCATTGTTAGCTTCATAGTCTACTTTTCATTTAACCATAAAAGGAAAGCGTTGCAGATAATTTTACTTTTATTTGCTACAGTTTGCCTTTTTAAATGACTTAATCTTTTGGGAGGTTGTTGTAGGACACATCTCCAAAATCTTATATGGTATGATGTCTATTTCTCTATCATGTATTTCTTCGTAATGGGTCATTAGTAGGCAACTAGATACCATAAACATTTGTGGGTATGAAATCAAATTGTTTGCTCTTGGTCATATTCATTCGGAGTCAATTTTGTCATTGTAGTATTTGAAGATGTAAACTTTTTCTTTCATTAGATATTGACTAATTATTTTGTTGTTGTTCATGTGCAGGTGAGCACTATTCCCTTCTTATGTTATTTTTGCCGGTAAGATTTCACTATGTCAGTTTGTTGTAGTGGTGATGCAGGTTCTATACCTGGCATTGTCGGTTTTTCTTCTATGGTAGTGTACGTTGATAAAAAATGTCAATCCGCAGCAACGCGCGGGACTTTTGCTCGTATATATTATTAGCTTATGACCTCATTTTGAGCTGAAGTTAATATGATACCAAACCTTAGGTTTAACGGTATTATTGTGTTAGAGAGTACTTAATCTTTCATACGATGAGTGTTGAAATTAAATCCGGTTGGTGATAAAAAAACATAATATATAAATTGGTTTTCTGCTTAAAAAATATCCCCTAATACCAAGTGTTTGTGGCTCGTGGGTAAGGGTTGAAAAATTCTCCAACTTTTTTTCTCATATTTGCAACCATTTACTCGACATAATACTCGGTTGTCTCGGTATATAGCTTGACCAATGGTGTTCAATATTTCAGTAATTCTTGAAGTCGTTATATATAAATATAGCCAGATTTTTGAAGTATATATATTTTTAATAGATGGCGTTAATATATATATATGGTTGGTTCACATTTCAACTATTTTGATTAACGACGGCTTGACACCGTTGGAATTAGACCCATTCTTTTGGTCCGCAAGTCACCTATTTGTTTTATTTATCTTTTTAATTTTGAAGAAGATTGAACATTTATTAAACTATTTTACCTACGGAATGTTAAGTTGTAAATTGATTATCAAATACTTTGGGTATATGTATATCAACAACAATATCACCTTTCTACTCGTTGCATTGGACCATGGTTATTTATTTCTGCATAGAGACTCGTAGTTATTTGTTACTTCGTTTACCTTTTTAGTGTGACAAAGCAAGGAAAAAAAAGGTTGCCTCATATAAGGTAGTGTTACAAAGGATAAATATTCTAGTTGATTTGTACTTTAAAAAGGATTTGGTCGATGATAGAATATCGTGAAGGCATATGATTAAGGCTAAGGACTTGTATGATTAAGCTAGACTTTGGATATTCCAGTTTTCCCGTTAGTTTTTACTTTTATTGTTTTAGTATTATTATTATTATCTATTTATTTATTTATTTTTATTTTATTTAATGTTTTATCTTTATTTTATTAGTTTTAATTTTTTTAATTTTTATTTTTGTTTTTTTTAAAATTATGCCTACTAGTATTATTTATTTATTTATTTATTTATTTTCTTCGTATATGTTTTTTAGTATTTTTATTGTTGCATTAGTAGTATTAGTATCTTGTCTGTCTAATTGTCATTATTATTATTATTATTTTAACTTATTTATTTATTCATTCATTCTCTCATTTATTTCATGCACAACCCTAATTTAGAATTTTACATCGATTTTGGCATGGATTTAGGGTCTAGGTCGATTTCTCCCCCGTCACCCTCTCCAGTTCGTGTTCTCTAATGAAAATATACGATTCCCTTCTTTCGTTTTTGTCAAATTTCGAATTTGACTTATTTGGTCCTTCCCCTAACCCTTTTTGGCCAGTTGGCAATATATACCCTTTTATATTAAATGTTATTTAATTTAGGTCAAAGTTTCTTTTATTCCATTAACTTTGACTATGATAACCCCAAAAACTAGTTTGAGGAAAAACATAATCATCCCGACATGAAAATAACTTATTGTTTAAGTTAATCATTCGCCCCTTAGTCACAATTTGTCAGATGTAAGAGAATGTCTAGGAATTTTCTTTAGAATAGATGGGTCTTGGTATATTACTTTTATTAGAATCCAACCCCAATGGAGGGTTTTCTTTCGAAATAGAAGACTAGGTCTAAGTAAGGTATACTAAGGAAAGCCTATTTTACGTTGTTGACAATGTTTACAATGAAACTTAGCATTAGCAAAGATATTAGTTTTCAAACTTTATCTTGTGCAAAAATACCGCACAATACCGACGTAAATTACTATTAGATTTGTAGACTTTATTGGGGTGGGGTTAGGTTGGAGTTTTTAACCAGACTCATGTTATGATACAAAATTCACTAGAATTGGGTATACCAAAGAAGGGCAGTATAATGAACTCGTTGATTTCAGACAGGAAAAGTGTCAATTTCGTCTGGAATTTTCCTACGAAGAGTAATGAATAAAGAAGAGTAATGAATAAAAGTTGATTTGTTTATCCACAACTAAAAAAAGATAAATTGGGTCCATTGAAATGAAACGTGTTTTTGCTCTTACTTTGATATTATACTTTAAACGATCCCAATGAATGGGCTTATAGTAATGATTGTCTTTTGATGAAGCAATTAGTCGGTTAAAACAATAACGAGGAAATTCAAATAAAAATGATAATTTTTTTTGTATTTGAATATTCATTTTTTGATTTGAATTTGATAGGGCTCTAGGGCTATACGGACTCGAACCGTAGACCTTCTCGGTAAAACAGATCAAACTTATTATTATCAAAATGAGTTGAACTGTTTCAAAGACCCAACATGCATTTTTTGTGCATTGGGCTCTTTCATTAACTGAGAGAAATATCAATTAAATGGCAATTCAATACGTAAACCATCAGGGTTTTCGAATAAAATTAATATTCAATCCGGATTTGAGATGTTACAAAAGAAGACGATCGTGCTGGTAGCCGGTGGTGGTGAAGATGAAGAGAAAGTAGAGAAAAAAGATCGGTGATATATTTTCTTTAAGGATCTTGATTTGTTTGTAAGATGTGGGATAGAGAAAGGGGAAGTGGGTGGTAAGTGAGAGAAAGATATATGAATTAAAAGAAGTGAGGTGTAGAACACGCGTGGGACAAACCCGAAAAGATGCCATCAATTGTCGTCATGACTTATAGCTACCAAAATTGTTTTAATTCTGTCAATTATATTCGCATATTAAGAGATTGTACGGTGCATTAATAACTTGTACTTTACATGAAAAGGCAAAAATAACGTTGAACTTAACATAATTTCTCTAATGATGTTAGTGTTTCAAATTGAATTTGCAGTTAACGTAGACGACGATGTGTCTGGTAAAAAACATTTGAAAATTAGCAAAATCTGCAATTTGACCGAAACCACATACCATGAACTAAATTTGCAATTTACTCTAGATATAGTCGACAAAGTACATGTATAAGATAAATAAAGTGCTTAATAGAAAAACACTAACATAAGATTACATCAACGTTGTTGTTGTAACATTATATGAGACACACATTTATACGTTAGAAACCCAACTATTGTTGTATAATAAAGACCATTTAGACACTAAAATACATGTTCAACACATAAATTAACTAATGGTAACTATCATTACCGTTTACAAACTTAAAGCCGGCCTCTATTTGAGTTTTGACCCATGATGACATATAATTACACATATGCTTAGTTAATTAGTTTGATCTATTTATACCCGGCAATGGCGACTTTGGAGTGGCACCAACGAAGCGTGCGGCTTCCTTTTTGGAGCCGACACAAAGGTTCCCACCGTTGCCTGTGTTGCCACACCCGTTTCCTGGTGTTGGAACCGGACGGTAATGTAGAGATGACAACAATAGATTCCCTTTCTTTTCATCGTCTAGAAGTCTGGAGGCTCGGTTTTGATCGAAATTTAAGAATATTATAAGTACAAACAATGCTATTATGACAAAGTTTTTGGTTTCTTGTCTCATGTTAATTTCTTGTGGGGAATTAACATGCAATGATTAATGAACGTCAAGAATGAATAGACAAATTTGGTGATGAAGGTACAACAAGGGTAAAACTTTTAGGGTTTGATTAAAGTTTTGGAATATGACAGTTATATATAGGAAAGTAAGACAATGGTTGTTTGACTTTGACTGAATATTTGTAATCTACATTCTACAATTAATTAGCTAATTAAGGGATTTGAATTGAATAGGTCGTATTTACATGGTAGAATTCTATGTAAATACTTAATCAAGTCTCACGATCGTCATATAGTTTGATTACTTGACTAAATTTGGATAGCAGGAAGTACTTAAAGTTAATATTAATTAGGCATGACATACGAATTCAATATATGTATAAGAAATTAAGAATTGAAGGGTTGAATGTTAAAGTTCTTGATAGAGATAGTTCAAGTTAAGTGGTATTGTAAGTTTGTAACAGTTTATCCAAATACAAGCTCTTAGCATTTTAGTTGCTTCTATTTTTTATACGGGAAAGGGACGAAAATTATAACCACTGTTGACCTTATTTGTCACCTTATAACCATTTGAAAGTTAATGGTCATAAAAAAACCGTCAAACCACGGTCTCTGATAACCCTAGGTTGTGGTCGAACAACCGTCAATGTGAACCAATAATACGCCCCCACGTCAGCGGTTTTCACCTCTTTCTAAACACAATTGAGATAAAAAATTGCACTTTTCACCTATAAATATTGCACTTTTCACCTCTTTCTAAACACAATTGAGATAAAAAATTCTATTAGAGATTACCACACCAAAGATGATAATGTTCAACTAAAAATTGACGTGCCAGCAGAAAACCCTGCTTTCGTCCAGCCATAACAAATCACCGATGAAGTTCTTGATGGAGACCATCACTTAACATATATTTTTATTTTTTAAGTTTGATCTCGTATTTAAAATGATTAAATGAGCAATTATGTAAAAGAATTCACAAGTCTAATAAACGTTAATGTTGTGACACATTTTTATAACAATTATCGTCGATTTATTAAAGATAAATTATATATAAGAGCACATTTTGTAACTCGTCCCAAACATTCAAATTCAAAATCTCGAAGACATCCCTAGGACGAGGACTATAGTGACGAAATCGTTGCGATTGGACGGTCATGCATAATCATGGTGTCTGATTCCGACAAGCTAT
>JBCNJP010013726.1:0-11958 GCA_039602395.1 Deinandra increscens subsp. villosa
TCGATGGCTACTTACTGAATTGCTCGTTGATGTTCAAGGTCCGACACAATTGTTTTGTGACAACGAGGCTGCCAAGCAAATTGCCAATAATCCTTTGTTTCACGAGCGAACCAAGCATGTCGAGATGGATTGCTACTTTGTTCGTGAAAGAGTTGACTTTAAAGAGATTGTTCCTATGCTTATTCGCTCCGGTGAGCAACTTGCTGATCTTCTCACCAAACCACTTGGGGCTTCACAACTTACAAAATTACTTGTCAAGATGGGTGTTCGCAATCTTCACACTCCTTCTTGAAGGGGAGTGAAAGATTCCTTATCCTAATCCGGTCAATTAGGGAGTCTCCTAGATAGTTATTTTCGGCCCACAATGTTTGTAATGTTTATCTAGTGCTCTCCTATATATTTTAATCGGATTTGTTAAATGGAATATCAAGTAATTCAATCACAAACTCTCTGATATCATATTTATTAAAAAAAAGCCCATTTTAATTGTTTTTTTAGGCCCCATGTTGAGCCGTCCTTGGAAATTATAATTGTGGTTTCTAAAACTAACATTTTTTTTGTTTCAATCTATCCGTATATCATTAATATGGTATCCTTTATATACGGACTATACGGACTATAAAGCTTAAGCTGTGTTTGACGCGCCATAAGCTAGCTTATAAGCTAGCTTATAAGCTAGCTTTTTTAAAAAGCCCCGTTTGGTAATGTCAAAAAGCTAGCTTATAAGCTAGCTTTTAAAAAGCTAGTTGAAGTAGCTTTTCAACTAGCTTTTATAATAATTCCAGTTTTACCCTTTCCTAACTTATACATATTTCCACTTTTAAATTTTAATTTATTTATATACATGTACTTTAATGACATTTTACATTTTTCAGCTAGTTTTAACCAAACGCTACTAGCTTATAAGCTAGCTTATAGTTTATCAGCTAGCAACTAGCTTATAAGCTAGCAGTTAGCTTATCAGCTAGCAGCTAGCTTTTCAGCTAGTGCGCCAAACACAGCCTTAGTCTAGTTCAAAGGTATATGCCCTTTATCATGAGATCATGGGTTCAAGTCTTACTTGTAACAAAAAAAATAATAATAGAGATTACAAGTTGGGTCAAGGGGTTTTCTCACCAGTAGAAAGTTTCCTCCTGATGGGGATTGGAGATGATCACCAGTAGTGAGTTTCCTCCTGATTGAGATTTGAGATGATCACCAGTAATGAGTTTCCTCCTGATGGGGATTGGAGATAAGCGGGTGGGATGGTATAATGTCCCCATCGGTGATTCACAAATTTGTCGTTAAAAAAAATATATACGGATTAATGTTATTTGTCTATATCAACCATTAACGAGGGTTTTTCTTTAAAGAAACCCTCCCTTTATTGAAAATTATCTCGGTTATAAAATAGGTTAAAAGTTTTCAAATCTTTATATTATATTAGTATAACTCTGTCTCTTGATACCCACTTTGGACTTTGATATTGATTGATCAAAATCATACCAATATTCAGCACAAAAAGAACTGAAAATTAATGCACTTATCTCAAATAAAAGTGAAATTATGTGGAGCAATTATTGCAAATTGTGAAACATTGTGGAGCAATCACCTTCTACATCATGATTCATGATGACAATTCACATTTGGTGTCAACCTCACATCCCATTTTCATATTCTCTCATTTTGTTGCCTTTTTTATACAAGTTAAAATCCGGAAGCTAAACCTTATATGTCTACATCTTAACGTATTGTTAACAATTTAGTTGCCACTATAAAGCTCAAGCGTCCCCCCTTCTTTTCTCTATCCCTCTTAGACATTCATTCATTTCACTATGGTGACTTGGCATTTATTTCTCAAATTCAACCTTTTGCTGCTAATCTTCACTCCACCATCATTGGAAGGTGCTAGGTTTCCGTGCCAGCTAAAAGGATCGTGCTCAGCTCAAGGAGGAAAAGATAGTATAACATGGGCAGTTCTTGTTGCGGGTTCAAATGGATATTATAACTATAGACACCAGGTGAATAATTTATATGTTATGTAATATTTATTTCATAGTGTATTTATTATTTTAGCCTCGTATCATGTAGGCTGACGTTTGCCATGCATATCAAATACTAAAAAGAGGAGGACTACAAGACGAGCATATCATAGTGTTCATGTACGATGATATTGCAAATCACGAGAGTAACCCAAAGCCTGGAGTTATAATCAACCATCCTAGAGGTCATGACGTCTATAATGGGGTACCTAAGGTACTATCATATCTATCTACTTTTTTTTATAAATTTATTTTCATTGTTATAAATAGTGTAATTAATAAATTTAAAATTCATCATCCAAATGTTTATTATCGATTGATGATGTCATGATGTTATAACTTTTAAAATATAATTTAAATCACATAATGTTTTATTACCTAGAATTAAAATACGAAGAATTTTTTTAAATCGAATGATTAAACATCACTATCGTTTGTTTCTCGTTTTCATACGTTTCATTAAATTATAAAAGAAAATTCCAAATGTGTTCGAGTAAGTGGGACTATGGGAGTCTTCTAGTGGGCCAGATGACCTATAATTCCACAAACCTCCATACATGATTCCAAGAGATTGGCCTAAAACACTTCCGTATAAATAAAGTATAGGTAGACGTGTACGTACAAGGTAACCGCCGGATAAAAACCAGTTTGGTTATTACAATGAAAATTTGAATTAACTATTTGTTAGAAATTCGATTGCTTGGATATTCCAGAAAACGTGTTATCACTTTCGGATTGAATATTTCGAGGGTTCACTCGTAAATATCAATCGGATACGATCTGGAAACGACCCATGAATATTTCGAATTTTGAATGAGAAATCGAACCAGAGAATATTTAGAAGATGAAGTGATCGATCAGTTTCAACCACAGGAGCGTATATGCAGTTTTTCGATAACTGCATATACCCAATTTACACTACCAGTCCCTCGAGTTTTAATAAAGAGATTTTTCTGCCCCTTGGACCCCGCCAGGGGCTGCCACCCCTTGGACCCCGCCATCGGGGGCTGCCGCCCCCGAACCCCCGCTAACTCCATCGATACGAGTGTGCACTACCCCGCACCACCGAACCCGATCAATATAAGCTAGAGGACAAATCGATCCATAGTTAACCCAATTACACTAAAATACTAACATACCTCCCCCATTTTAGTGTAATCCTTGATTAACTAAAATAAGCATCTCATTCAAACAAAACAAATGCATAAATAGAAATGTCGCAACGATTGAATTTCTATCTTAGTACAATACACATTCCAAGTATTCGAATATTAAGGGTGTCACTAATGGATTGAACCCTTACTATTGCATTGAATACTTGAAGATAAAGTACACATAAGTTTAAAATCTCAATATTCAAACACAACACATATTTTACTAGCTTGTGTCCCTATCCTTTATAAGCATATCAAAGCTAAGTCCAAAAGCTTCTTGAAGCAGCTAAACTTCATGCTCACTTAGGTAGTTCCTTTATTCTTGCACCTGCAAATGCAATTTATCAAAAGAACTATTAAGAAGATAAACTTCAACCTCCTTTAACTTGCAGTACCGAACACATACCTTGGGATATTTCTTCATGTGTTCCAATCTAAATATATTAAGCCTTCCACATTGAATTCAGCACCCAAAGTCTATTAGGTGGGAATTGGGTATCTCAATATATAAGATTAGATGGACTTTAACCCCATCCCTACAGCCGCCTTGTGCACAAGATCTCTAGATAAACCCTTTGTCAAATGATCGGCTAAGTTTTGTTGACTCCTTACAAACTCAAGTGAAATCACACCACTTATGATATATTCTCGAATAGTGCTATGTCTCACACCTAAGGTTCTAGACTTTCCATTAAAGGAATGACTATAAGCCTTCGCCAACATTGGAGCACTATCACATCTGATAGATATCGGAGATATAGGTTTGGGCCACAATGGAATCTCATAAATCAGATCTCGAAGCCACTCAGCTTCTGTTCCAGCTGCTGCTAAAGCTACAAACTCAGATTCCATCGTTGAATGAGTGATACAAGTTTGTTTCTTGGATGCCCAAGATATTGCACCACCACCAAGTAGAAAAACCCAACCACTTGTGGAAGAATGATCTTCCAAATTAGTAATCCAACTCGCATCCGAATAACCTTCTAAAACTGAAGGAAATCCTGAGTAATACAGACCAAAATCTTTTGTTCCCTTTAGATACTTAAATACTCGATTCAGAGCTTGCCAATGATGTGCATTTGGATTGCTAGTATATCTACTAAGCTTTCCAACAGCAAAGGCAATATCAGGCCTTGTACTAACCATAGCATACATAAGTGAACCAATCGCTCTCGAGTATTCAAGTTGAAAAACAGCCACACCTTTGTTTGGTAACAATTTCAGATTTGAATCCATTGGTGTACTAACAGGAGAACAATTTTCAAAATTGAATTTCTTCAATATTTTTTCAATATAATGAGATTGAGAAATTGCCAATCCATTGTTCTCTCTTTTGATTCTTATTCCAAGAATCACCTCTGCCTCCCCCATGTCTTTCATATCAAAACTGGAGGATAAAAAATTCTTTGTTTGAATCACTAGTTCGAGACTAGTACCAAATATTAACATGTCGTCAACATATAAACAAATTATGACTCCCTTTCCAGAATCATCAAATTTGCTATATACACACTTATCAGCTTGGTTAAGAACATAACCACTTGACAACACCACCTCATCAAATTTATGATGCCACTGTTTTGGAGCTTGTTTAAGTCCATACAACGATTTGATTAATTTACATACCTTTTGTTCATGTCCAGGCATGACAAAACCCTCAGGTTGTTTCATATAAACCTCTTCATTCAATTCACCATTTAAGAATGCTGTTTTAACATCCATTTGATGAATTACAAGATTGTTAATTGCTGCCAAAGCTATTAACAGTCTAATTGTGGATATTCTTGCAACGGGAGCATAAGTATCAAAGAAATCAATTCCTTCCTTTTGCCTAAATCCTTGGATAACCAATCTGGCTTTAAATTTATCAATGGTTCCATCCACTTTCATCTTCCTTTTGAAGATCCATTTACTCCCCAAATTACATCCTAGAGGTAAATCAGTCAACTTCCAAGTTTGATTATGCATTATAGAATCAATTTCATCTTGAATTGCCTCTTTCCAGAAAGATGAATCTCTTGAAGCCATAGCTTCACTAAAGGTTTTTGGATCTTCCTCAACATAATAACAATATTGATATTGAGATTCTATTTCATTTCGAGTTCCTTCAACTAAAAATAATTGAAAATCAGATCCAAAATCCTTAGGTTTACGTACTCGTGAACCTTTCCTTGGTTGAGATGGACCTGGTTCATCATTAGAACCAGTGATAACATTTCTAGTATTGGTACTAGAACTTTGAATCACATCCTTTGGTCTAGGTATAGATGAGAATCTCTCTTCATCAAATATTGCATCTCTAGACTCAATAACAGAATTAACTGACACCGAGTCATTTTGTTCTATTACATAGAACCTGTATGCATAAGAATTTTCAGCATACCCAATAAAGATACAATCAATACCTCGTTCTCCCAAAGTTTTAATTTTGGGATCAGTCGAATCGAACAACAGCTCGACAACCCCAAACTTTAAAGTAACTCAAGTTTGGTGTCGAATTATACCAAAGTTCATATGGGGTTCGTTTATTCCTTTTGTTAGGAACTCTGTTTAATAGATAACAGGCCGTCAACATAGCCTCACCCCAAAACCCATCACTCAAACCAGAGTAGGACAACATGGCATTTACCATTTCTTTCAATGTCCTATTTTTCCTTTCTGCCACACCATTTTGTTGTGGTGTATAAGGAGCCGTGACTTGATGTATTATTCCAGTTGATTGAAAATAAACTGGATCATAATACTCTCCACCTCTATCAGTTCTAAGAGTTTTAATCAAATCAGATTTATGCAATTCTACTTGTTCCTTGAAAATTTTAAATTTATCCAAGGCTTCATCTTTAGCATGTAGTAAGTAAACATAACAGAATCTAGATGCATCATCTATAAATGTTACTACATATTTTTTCTTTCCTAAAGATGGAGTAGAATGAAAATCACATAAATCACTATGAATCAAATCAAGAACTTTAGAATCACGTATGACTTGTTGTTTAAAAGGCTTTCTAGTAATCTTTGTTAACTTACAAGTATGGCATTTTTCATTGTTCATTTCAAAAGCAGGAATTAAACTCATTTTTGACATCTCAAGTAACCTTTTAAAATGAACATGACCTAATCTAGCATGCCACAAATCAGATTTACTAGTAACATTACTAGAACTACAAGAAGTCATACAAACAGATTCTGAAGTTAAGCATGCAGATTCATTCACAAACGATGGACTTTCAAGATTCAACATAAACATGCCATTACACAAATATCCAAAACCTACAAAGTTACCATGTTTAGACAAGATATACTTGTCACTTTCAATCACTTGCTTATAACCATACTTGTTCAAGATAATACCGGATAAGAGATTCTTTCGAATCCCTGGTACATATAAAACCTTATTCAAATTTAAAGTTTTTCCTGAAGTGAAAACAACATCTACAGAACCAAAGCCTTTAATAGGTTCAGTTGCAACATTCCCCATCTTCAAGGTAGATCCATCTTCAATTGGCACAAATGTCTTGAACCAACGAAAATCCTTGCAAACGTGACATGTTGCTCCTGAATCCACCCACCAGGCAACTTGATCATCCTGCACATAAAATGCTTCACAAATAAGTGATACATAATTCTCACCCGAATTAAAATTATGATCAAAATTCAAACCTTGGTTCTTAGCAGCCGGATCCTTGGATCCTCCACTGCTACTACCAGCACCTTTTCCAGCACCGTTCTTTTTACCTTTGCCTACCCGGCAATCCCTCTTGAAATGACCCGTAAGTCCACATTTCCAGCAAGCCATCTTTTGCTTCTTGTTGGGATCGTCGTTGTTTCCACCACTGTTCATAGGACGTTTGCCCTTGTTCTTGAACCCAGTATTCTGTTTGGAGCGACCAGTTTCTTCTACCATATTGACAGAAGATTCAACCACAGCTTTGCCTTTTCCTTTGTCACTTTCCTGATCCCTTAAGGACTCCTCAATCCGAATGTGACTTCCAAGTTGCACCAAACTCAGATCGTCTGGTTTATGTTTCAAATCATGTTTGAAATCCTTCCAACTCGGGGGAAACTTGTCTATGATACTAGACACAGCAATAGCCTCGTCCATCTTGAGATTATGTTGTTGAAACTGACCCAAGATCCTCAACAATTCATTATATTGTTCCATGATCGGACGAGATTCGACCATCTTGTAATTGTTGAAATTACTAACCAGAAACTTCTTACTTGAAGCATCCTCAGACAAATATTTCGACTCCAAATTATTCCATAGTAACTGTGCATTTTCAGTATTCTGATAAATATCAAACAGAGAATCAGACAAACCATTCAGAATGTACCCACGACAGAGCATCTCATCCTGTATCCACTTCAGTCGCCTACTAGTCTGTTGCACAGTTTCATTTTCGACTTCATCAGGTTTGGGAGTGGACAGAATATAAGCGCACTTCATGGTAGTCAGAAAAAACTCCATCTTCTTTTGCCAACGAAGAAAGTCCTGGCCTTCAAATTTGTCAAGTTTATCAAACTTCGCTATCTCTTTCGCATTCAGATTCGCCATTCTTCAACAACAAGTTATTCAATCATTTGTTAGAAATTCGATTGCTTGGATATTCCAGAAAGCGTGTTATCACTTTCGGATTGAATATTTCGAGGGTTCACTCGTAAATATCAATCGGATACGATCTGGAAACGACCCATGAATATTTCGAATTTTGAATGAGAAATCGAACCAGAGAATATTTAGAAGATGAAGTGATCGATCAGTTTCAACCACAGGAGCGTATATGCAGTTTTTCGATAACTGCATATACCCAATTTACACTACCAGTCCCTCGAGTTTTAATAAAGAGATTTTTCTGCCCCTTGGACCCCGCCAGGGGCTGCCGCCCCTTGGACCCCGCCATCGGGGGCTGCCGCCCCCGAACCCCCGCTAACTCCATCGATACGAGTGTGCACTACCCCGCACCACCGAACCCGATCAATATAAGCTAGAGGACAAATCGATCCATAGTTAACCCAATTACACTAAAATACTAACACTATTTCCCGGATAACACCACACTTTAACACCAAGTGTGATATACACGGTGTGGTGCGGTGTGTGATGTTGGTTTATTTTTTATTATTTAAACAAAATAAAAAAAAATAAAAAAAAAACAATATATCTAATGTTGTGATTGGAGCTTTCCTTCAACAACTCAATTTTCACGCCGTGGAGAAGTCCACGTGAATCTTCAACGGAACCCTTCAACACCTAAGGGGTGGCGGTGTTCCACGCGTGGTTATGGTGTGAAACCTTCCACGCCCCCCTTCAACGGAGTATACCATATGCTCTTATAACTGAATTTTATAACCTAAAATCTCTAACCTAGCAAACCGCTTAGAGTATAACCGAGCTGGCTAACCACCCTAACCAGTGAGTAAATTACACAAGATGTTTTATGTTTTACCCAAATTTCGGTTAGGTTTTTGACTAAATTAATTGCGCCAGATATTCTTTATGTTTTATACTTGTTTTTAGAGAAGGTTCTTTATCACTAACGTAGTTAAAATCATCACTTAAGTTAGGAGCATTTCCGGCATTTTACAATATTTGTTTCGTAACCAGGTTGCGTTAGAGATATCCTAACCAGTTCAGAACCATAAGTTTTGATCGGTTCAAAATTGACTCTCCCAAAACCGCTTCTCCTATTGGCTTTTAAACGGTTCAATAATCAATTCGGTTATTAAAAACCTTATTTTCACGTCGATTTATAGGTGCTAAACTAATAGAGTAGTAATGTGTTAAAATCATAAAAACTGTATAGCAAACGGATATAACATTTTAATAAAAAGACCGAAATAAAAAATATTAACATGTTCGGTTTGAAACCAATTTTAATTCTCTACATTAATCTTTAAATCAGTTTGGATAGCCAAAGAAATGCTTGATCACCCAACCAATTGGAGAAAAAAAAAGAAAAAAAAAACTAGTTTATAGGGGGAGGGAACCGGTTAGGTTTGAAACCGGTTTTAGTCCTGTACAATACCCCCGGGGGAGGTTTGAAACCGTTTTTTAATCCCGTATAATATGGTTTTATTCCATTTCAAAATATATATTCTCAAACCGATTTCAAATAGACAAATCGGATTGTATTACGACTGATTTCACCCAAAATGGGCTTTGCTGTCGGTTTCGGATCGGATACCGGTTTGAAATCAAACCGAGTTGAATGTGCACCAATGATTATAAAAGGTTATTTTTCTTAGGTTGGCGTCATATGGTATACTATATGGTGTTCTTTCCTGCACCCCATTTGAGTTGGTGTTCATAATAATATCTTATGTACAAAGAACCCTTAAAACATTTCCTACTTATACATATCACTCTTAACACAATTTTTTTTTAATTATAATTGTTAACTTATTATGTGAAAGCAAATATGTCTCTATAGTAATACAAATATGTTTTTAATTATATAATAAATAAAAATTATTAATGTCACGTGTCATTTACATATTCATTCTATTAAAAAAAAATCGCGTCTATCTGACTTATTTGCTTTTTTAAAAACTAATAAATTGTTTTTAATGTTCAGAAATCCATAAGCATTTTTACTTTTTAACTTTTTGTATAAGCAATATATTCCTCGCTTTTTAAAACTATTAATGATTTATTAAGTGTTCAATTACCATTATACCTCTATTTAACTTTATATTCATCTAGCTTTATACCCACCTAACCCATTTTTAGTCATTTTACAAATAAAAGCTAAACCAAAATTTTTAAAAAAACAACTTATTGACTTATTAATTTTTCCCACCACATAAGCTAATCCAAAAGTTTTTTTTTTTAAACTCATTTTTGAAAAGCCATAAGCGAATAAGCACTCTTAACAAAAATCACTTATCCACTTAAATAAGCAATCCCAAACATACCTTAAGTCTTAAATGTGGAGTTTTCCTCTCATCATTCGTTAATGCATGCAAAATACATTGTTGATATTTGAGCAAGACATTCCTTATGAACCAATCATATGTGTTGTCTATGATAAATATGGGATTTACCTAGGGTATTGTAGTTAATTTATTCAAATATTAAAATGTCTTTTACTCTTTTGTATTAAAATACAATAGTATCGAATTTAATAAAAAAAGGTTTATCTAGCATAAATTGTTAGGGTTTTGAGCCTATATAGAAATAACCACGACTTGAAACATGTTGCTACCATTATTTTTTTTATTTATTTATTTAGCAGCTCTTTTTTTTTGTATTAAATACGGTTTTTGCACATTTATAACATACATTTCCAGCTTATTAATTAAAAGACAAATATTATCATGATTAAAGAAACCTATGTTAAAGTATTCAGTTTTAGTTAATTAGTCACATGTTAAAACAGTTGCAAGTGGGTAAGTTAAAGTTAATTAGAAGTAGTTAGCTATTCTTTTTTTTGAACGACAAATTTGGATCACTGACGGGGGCATTACCCACCCACCCGATCATCTCCAATCTCCATCAGGAGGAAACTCACCATAGGTGAGAAAACTCCTGGCCCAACTTGTAACTCCCATTTATTTATTATTTGTTACAAGTAGGACTTGAACCCAAGACCCCTCTTTAGGCTAAGTGTAGTGGATGGAGCCCCCTGTGGGCGTTATGCGCCATGTGGCGTCCACGTCAGCATGAGGGGCTCCATGGCAAAAGTGGTGTAGTGGGGCTCCATGTATAACCCCCTACCAATCATTACCTAATTATTTATTTAATCATTTTTTATATAATTTAGTATTAAACATATTAAAAACTAAAATTAAAAAAAAAAACAAGACATAAAACTAGAAGATTTAAAAAAAAAAACAAACTTACAACATTCAAAAAAAAAAAAAACAAACATGGAAATTAAAGAAAACAAACCTACATTCTTAAAAAAAAAAAACATGACAATTAAAAAAAACAAACATCTAAAGGCCATATTCTTTCATGATATCCGCTCGAATTTGCAACGCGAGGCTACGAGCGGGTTCTTCTTCGGGTAGCGGTTGCATGAGCCTCTCCAACGCTTTTTCTTTTTTCCGAGCTTTAACGGCATTGATTTGTTCTCTCTTAAGTGTCAAGAAATCATCAAAACGTTCGCGCATTTCTTCATGTCGAACGGAGTAGTCGGAGGATGGTGCTTGACTTGTCGATGAGGAGGTCGCTCGTTTCCCCTTCGCATTTGCCTTTGCCTTATCCCTACCCGTCGCCCTAGGCCGCTCGACTTCGACATCTTCGTCGTAGTCGTTCACGTCGTTCAAATCAAATGCTCGTGCGTCGGACAAATTAGGGGAGTCGGTGGCGGCGGCGGAAAGATGGGAAGGATTGTGGCGGGGGCGGCATGTTCGCAACATACGCGAACAAACCATCGTCACGCGGTTGTTGCTCGGGATCGTTTGCTCGTCGCGGGGCTTGGAAGCGTGGGTTTGACGAAGGTCCACCACGGGGAAACATTTTGATTGTAGGTAGAGAGAATTTTATAAAAAGTGAGAGATGGGTAGAAGAGTGTGTATAAAAATTGGATGGAGAGGTTTAATTTATTGTGTTTAAATTAGGTTAAAAAAAAAAAAAGGAATTGGCCGTTGTCAACGGTCGAAATTTTAAAAACCCTCCAACGTTCACGGCGCCATTAACATGGCGCTCTTCTCTTTTTTTTCTAAGATGACGCCCCGAGGGGCGGTGATGGGCGCTATAGGGGCGCTATGGGCCTCCATGGCGCCCCCATGAAGCCCCATTACGGACAGCCTTATAATGTCTTGGGTACCTCCCCCTA
>JBCNJP010013727.1:0-11958 GCA_039602395.1 Deinandra increscens subsp. villosa
CAAGCCTCATCATTTTTCTAATATAGTCGAAACACGATATCAATGATCAATCATGAGTGCGGAATCCAAATGATTGATTGAATCAAGTATGAGAAGCAATAATAAACGATAAATCAACAAAGTTAATAAACACTTACGATTAGATGATCAAATCGTTGATTACTATTACATGTGCCAAAGCCCTTTCCCTCTAGTCCAAATCGTATTTTACAATAACAAACACATAATTAACTAACACCCAATCACTAAACATGGATAACCGAAGCCCAACCGAATTTAATACACAAGACTCAACATTTTTCATATGTAGTCGAAACACGATATCATTGATCAATCATGATTGCGGAATCCAAATGATTGTTTTAATCAAGTATGAGAAGCAATAATAAACTATGAATCAACAAAGTTAATAACACTTACGATTAGATGATCAAATCGTTGATTACTATTACAAGTGCCAAAGCCCTTTCCCTCTAGTCCAAATCGTATTTTACAATAACAAACACATAATTAACTAACACCCAATCACTAAACATGGATAACCGAAGCCCAACCGAATTTAATACACAAGCCTCATCATTTTTCTAATATAGTTGAAACACGATATCAATGATCAATCATGAGTGCGGAATCCAAATGATTGATTGAATCAAGTATGAGAAGCAATAGTAAACGTTGAATCAACAAAGTTAATAAACACTTATAATTAGATGATCAAATCACATGGATAACCGAAGCCCAACCGAATTTAATACACAAGACTCAACATTTTTCAAATGTAGTCGAAACACGATATCATTGATCAATCATGATTGCGGAATCCAAATGATTGATTTAATCAAGTATGAGAAGCAATAATAAACGATTAATCAACAAAGTTAATAAACACTTACGATTAAATGATCAAATCGTTGATTACTATTACATGTGGCAAAGCCCTTTCCCCTCTAGTCCAAATCCTATTTTACAATAACAAACACATAATTAACTAACACCCAATCACTAAACATGGATAACCGAAGCCCAATCGAATTTAATACACAAGCCTCATCATTTTTCTAATATAGTCGAAACACGATATCAATGATCAATCATGAGTGCGGAATCCAAATGATTGATTGAATCAAGTATGAGAAGCAATAATAAACGATAAATCAACAAAGTTAATAAACACTTACGATTAGATGATCAAATCGTTGATTACTATTACATGTGCCAAAGCCCTTTCCCTCTAGTCCAAATCGTATTTTACAATAACAAACACATAATTAACTAACACCCAATCACTAAACATGGATAACCGAAGCCCAACCGAATTTAATACACAAGACTCAACATTTTTCATAATGTAGTCGAAACACGATATCATTGATCAATCATGATTGCGGAATCCAAATGATTGTTTTAATCAAGTATGAGAAGCAATAATAAACGATGAATCAACAAAGTTAATAAACACTTACGATTAGATGATCAAATCGTTGATTACTATTACAAGTGCCAAAGCCCTTTCCCTCTAGTCCAAATCGTATTTTACAATAACAAACACATAATTAACTAACACCCAATCACTAAACATGGATAACCGAAGCCCAACCGAATTTAATACACAAGCCTCATCATTTTTCTAATATAGTTGAAACACGATATCAATGATCAATCATGAGTGCGGAATCCAAATGATTGATTGAATCAAGTATGAGAAGCAATAGTAAACGTTGAATCAACAAAGTTAATAAACACTTATAATTAGATGATCAAATCACATGGATAACCGAAGCCCAACCGAATTTAATACACAAGACTCAACATTTTTCAAATGTAGTCGAAACACGATATCATTGATCAATCATGATTGCGGAATCCAAATGATTGATTTAATCAAGTATGAGAAGCAATAATAAACGATTAATCAACAAAGTTAATAAACACTTACGATTAAATGATCAAATCGTTGATTACTATTACATGTGGCAAAGCCCTTTCCCCTCTAGTCCAAATCCTATTTTACAATAACAAACACATAATTAACTAACACCCAATCACTAAACATGGATAACCGAAGCCCAATCGAATTTAATACACAAGCCTCATCAGTTTTCTAATATAGTCGAAACACGATATCAATGATCAATCATGAGTGCGGAATCCAAATGATTGATTGAATCAAGTATGAGAAGCAATAATAAACGATAAATCAACAAAGTTAATAAACACTTACGATTAGATGATCAAATCGTTGATTACTATTACATGTGCCAAAGCCCTTTCCCTCTAGTCCAAATCGTATTTTACAATAACAAACACATAATTAACTAACACCCAATCACTAAACATGGATAACCGAAGCCCAATCGAATTTAATACACAAGCCTTATCATTTTTCTAATATAGTCGAAACACGATATCAATGATCAATCATGAGTGCGGAATCTAAATGATTGATTGAATCAAGTATGAAAAGCAATAATAAACGATTAATCAACAAAGTTAATAAACACTTACGATTAGATGATCAAATCGTTGATTACTATTACATGTGCCAAAGCCCTTTCCCTCTAGTCCAAATCGTATTTTACAATAACAAACACATAATTAACTAACACCCAATCACTAAACATGGATAACCGAAGCCCAATCGAATTTAATACACAAGCCTCATCAGTTTTCTAATATAGTCGAAACACGATATCAATGATCAATCATGAGTGCGGAATCCAAATGATTGATTGAATCAAGTATGAGAAGCAATAATAAACGATAAATCAACAAAGTTAATAAACACTTACGATTAGATGATCAAATCGTTGATTACTATTACATGTGCCAAAGCCCTTTCCCTCTAGTCCAAATCGTATTTTACAATAACAAACACATAATTAACTAACACCCAATCACTAAACATGGATAACCGAAGCCCAATCGAATTTAATACACAAGCCTTATCATTTTTCTAATATAGTCGAAACACGATATCAATGATCAATCATGAGTGCGGAATCTAAATGATTGATTGAATCAAGCATGAGAAGCAATAATAAACGATTAATCAACAAAGTTAATAAACACTTACGATTAAATGATCAAATCGTTGATTACTATTACATGTGGCAAAGCCCTTTGCCTCTCTAGTCCAAATCCTATTTTACAATAACAAACACATAATTAACTAACACCCAATCACTAAACATGGATAACCGAAGCCCATTCGAATTTAATACACAAGCCTCATCATTTTTCTAATATAGTCGAAACACGATATCAATGATCAATCATGAGTACGGAATCCAAATGATTGATTGAATCAAGTATGAGAAGCAATAATAAACGATAAATCAACAAAGTTAATAAACACTTACGATTAGATGATCAAATCGTTGATTACTATTACATGTGCCAAAGCCCTTTCCCTCTAGTCCAAATCGTATTTTACAATAACAAACACATAATTAACTAACACCCAATCACTAAACATGGATAACCGAAGCCCAACCGAATTTAATACACAAGACTCAACATTTTTCATATGTAGTCGAAACACGATATCATTGATCAACCATGATTGCGGAATCCAAATGATTGTTTTAATCAAGTATGAGAAGCAATAATAAACGATGAATCAACAAAGTTAATAACACTTACGATTAGATGATCAAATCGTTGATTACTATTACAAGTGCCAAAGCCCTTTCCCTTTAGTCCAAATCGTATTTTACAATAACAAACACATAATTAACTAACACCCAATCACTAAACATGGATAACCGAAGCCCAACCGAATTTAATACACAAGCCTCATCATTTTTCTAATATAGTTGAAACACGATATCAATGATCAATCATGAGTGCGTAATCCAAATGATTGATTGAATCAAGTATGAGAAGCAATAGTAAACGTTGAATCAACAAAGTTAATAAACACTTATAATTAGATGATCAAATCACATGGATAACCGAAGCCCAACCGAATTTAATACACAAGACTCAACATTTTTCAAATGTAGTCGAAACACGATATCATTGATCAATCATGATTACGGAATCCAAATGATTGATTTAATCAAGTATGAGAAGCAATAATAAACGATTAATCAACAAAGTTAATAAACACTTACGATTAAATGATCAAATCGTTGATTACTATTACATGTGGCAAAGCCCTTTCCCCTCTAGTCCAAATCCTATTTTACAATAACAAACACATAATTAACTAATACCCAATCTCTAAACATGGATAACCGAAGCCCAATAGAATTTAATACACAAGCCTCATCATTTTTCTAATATAGTCGAAACACGATATCAATGATCAATCATGAGTGCGGAATCCAAATGATTGATTGAATCAAGTATGAGAAGCATTAATAAACGATAAATCAACAAAGTTAATAAACACTTACGATTAGATGATCAAATCGTTGATCACTATTACATGTGCCAAAGCCCTTTCCCTCTAGTCCAAATCGTATTTTACAATAACAAACACATAATTAACTAACACCCAATCACTAAACATGGATAACCGAAGCCCAACCGAATTTAATACACAAGACTCAACATATTTCAAATGTAGTCGAAACACGATATCATTGATCAATTATGTTTGCGGAATCCAAATGATTGATTGAATCAAGCATGAGAAGCAATAATAAACGATTAATCAACAAAGTTAATAAACACTTACGATTAAATGATCAAATCGTTGATTACTATTACATGTGGCAAAGCCCTTTCCCCTCTAGTCCAAATCCTATTTTACAATAACAAACACATAATTAACTAACACCCAATCACTAAACATGGATAACCGAAGCCCAATCGAATTTAATACGCAAGCCTCGTCATTTTTCTAATATAGTCGAAACACGATATCAATGATCAATCATGAGTGCGGAATCCAAATGATTGATTGAATCAAGTATGAGAAGCAATAATAAACGATAAATCAACAAAGTTAATTGTCACACCCCGATGTTCCTGATTACGTGGGCGTGTGACGTCATGGGGTCATAGTCGTGGATACAAAGATCAACCTCTAACAGTTTCGTTTACGTTTGAAAACCAATTATGTTATCAAAGTTTGCAGCGGATTATATAAAAGATAACATTGTCTTACAATACTGAAACGAGAACGTTACGATAAGAAATACGATTGTTCATGATTTATTTAGATAGTAAAAGATGACCATGACACCATTCCTAATGCAGGCCCTGTTGTTTGACAGACTTCCCATTTGCACACCGGGAGCGAACTTAGTTACCTGAGAAATACATGAGTTTAAAAGGGTCAACGTATTGTTGGTGAGTTCACAGGTTTAGGACTCTACAAAATGTATTTGTAAACAGTTTTGATACCATACAAGATATTATATATGTGGTTACTGTGGATTGCATTGATCTACCTGGTCCTTGATTTCGAAGACTAACTGTTTTACCCACCTGGTGGTAACTTCCCCTAAGAAATACCACAGGCAAAGAATAACTGACATGTACCCCGAGACTTGTTAACGCGGAGTCAGAACTGGAGCGACCAGTTAGGGCAGGGGCGTCAACCCAAATAGATCTATTCATTAGTTATCGTTCCGTACAGAATTAACCGAAATCAATTGATGATGGGATTTGGCAGCAATATGTTATATAACAAAATTACCACGATAGGGATACAGAAAGAACAGATAATCAAGCGTGGCATGACAGTAGTACCATAATATCAAGTAAAAGATTTGTTTGATCATGATTTCTCCCCCAAAGTATTTAAAACAGTTTAAAAGAAAGGGGCCGTGAAACTCACCTGTTCAAGGTGAATGATCGTGATAGCTGATACGAGCTGTAAGTAACCGATGTCCTAATATTGATAATAATAATAGACATGATTTAGTTCCTTGGTTTGGTTTGAATAACGTTCCGTTACCCACTGATCCTGGTCGAGCCTTGACAACTTATTCCCGTTTGTATGTTTGGAAAAACCCGTTCGTAACGTTTATTAGTTGTATAAATATTTAGACTTGCTATGATATTTAAAACAAATAAACATATGGATTCGAAGTAAATAATTATTAGTCAAATAATTATTTAAAGATTTGTAAGAATATATATGGACATATATATTTATTTTAGATCTCAAATATTACGGAAAATAATATGTATTATTTATCTCGTTATTTGGTTTATATATGGTCCTACGCTCGTAGTCATTGATAGATAACTACGCATATAAATTATAAATTATTGTACAAATAATTGTTATAACTTGTGTAAGAAAATTCGTTCGTTTGAGCTTATTAATGACATTAATAACTCTACGTTGGAATTTTGATGAAAATAAAGTTAGTTTATTATTTTCAAGTTTGAAAGTATAGATATACTTGGCAAAAATGAATGTTTTATTTTCCATATCTTTTTGTCGTTGATTCGAAGATTTTTAATAATAATAGGTACTATTATTATCGTGACTTCGAGAACTTTGTTTGATAAAGTTTCTAACGGTTTGATCTATATAATTTTCTTTGAAGTCAAATGATTACTCAAAACATTTATTATTTAACGAACACTTGAATAATTCAAGGTTTTAGGAAAATAATGTTTTGAATGAAATATGTCATAAAAATAGTTTAAACATTTGCGACGAAATAAGGTCGAAAGATTTTAGGCTCGTCGTGCTCTTTTGGTTATTTTTGTCCGGTCTTTAAAATCTACAGTTGTTATTTTTAAACAAAGATTACTTGTTTATTCGGAAAACATTATAAGCCTTTTATTAAACCTTTCGATTTATTTTTTATAAAAGAAAGACTAATATTTCTAGAAAAATTTCGTTAGGTTCCGCTTGTAAATAGGTCCAAACCATTTCTTCGTGTCGTTCATTTCATCAACAAATCAAGTTATATAATATCATTTAAAGCTCGGTTCAACAATCATAAGTATAAGAGTTAAACTAGTTAGTTGTCATTTTTTTGACTTTGTTATTTTTAACTAATTCAGTCAACAATTAGTTTATAAATATCATGAGTATAAGTTTTCATTTCCTTATATTTTATAAGTGTTATTAGTGAAAATAACCATTTCATATGGGTTTTAACCCGGAATTCGAGTTGGATCATCAAGACTCGGTGGTTCATCGGGTGTAACATTTTATGTAGAAACAAAGGGGTGGGAAGCTTACAACTAGCAAGCCCTTTAGGTGTCGGTAGTTCGGACCGGTGGTGATGGTGGCGGTTGATGGCGGCGGTGGCGGCAGTTGGTGATGATGATGATGATGGTGGCGGTCGTCGATGATGAGGATGATGGTGGTGATGGTCGACGATAATGATGGTGGTGATGGTGGTTCTCGGCTGCGACATAAAGAAGGGGGGGGGAGGCAGCAGCTTGGTTACGGTGGTGGTGTTGTGATGGTGTCGGGACAGCAGCAGCAGCCGCAGGGGGTGGTGGCGGTTCAAGGTTGGCGACGGGTGGGGAGATGGCGGCGTACCACGGCAGTGGCGGCGGCCTGGGCTGGGGTGGCGCCGGATCTGCGACGGCAGAGAGGGAGGTGGCGGTGACTGATCGGCGGCGAGAGGGAGGAGCTGTGGTGGTGGCGTCGCCGGTTGGTGGAGGAGGAGTGTGTTCTTGGTTGGGGTTTTTATAAGGGAGGTTGAGTGTAAATGTGGAAATGGGGGAGTGGTTGTTAGTGTTCACGAGGGTTGAGTGTGGTTTAAATTGGCATGTGGGTTATTAGGTAAAATATCTAGATATTTGTTAACCTTAGTTAGGTTAGTGACTTAACCTAGGTTAGGACATAGGTTAGTTAGATATTTTGTGGGGGTTTAGGTAATTAGGTGGTATTAGTTTTATAAAAACTAACAACTTTACCCGAATATTTTAGAAAAATATAAAATATAAAATTTAGTGTTTCCATAAAATAACCACTAAAAATTTGACGGAGAACTTTGAACGGGCCAAAAATTATAAGATAATTATTGGGCCGGTATAGTTCGCGTCAGGCCGGTATGCGGGGCTTTCTCCGATTTTCACGCGGTTTGTTTTGTTATTCACCAAAATTAGTCGGGATCGATACGTTTGAGTTCTAAATTGTTGGTTGACTTGTCGGGTCATGTTTTTAGGCTCGGTTCGTTCGTTTCACGTTATTGGGCCGAGTCGGGCCCAATTCGGTATGCGGGTGTTTCATACCGAATCGTTCTTCCGTTTGGTCGAGACAAGTTTCTAAATTTATTACGAGGCTTCAATATTGTTAAACAATTATTGTTTTGGTCGTAAATTAATTATTTAGAAATTTTAGTCTTAATTATTTTATTTGCTCGTGTATCGCATTCAGAAAGTAAATAATTGTTTTGATCCGCTTTAAGCTCGAATATTTTACGGTGTTAAAACTAATAAAAGTTCTAAAGAAAACATTCGCTCAAAGACTTTGTCAAGTGTCGGTGTGACTTCTCACGACACTGTTTCGGTAAAATATAAAAGTCATTTTATATTTTTATTTTTTTGTTATTAAAGTTCCACCGATCTCGTGGTGAACTTTTGATTTTGGTATGGGTTTTGTTCTTCCAGTACAAACGTGGGAATTTGTCAATGGTGGACGTTTTACGTGCACAATATTTACTAATATCACTACTAGTTCACGTTAGGCACATGTATATACGTATATATATATAGTCAAAGTATAGGTTTGACCTGGTATTTTCGGACGGGTTGTCACATTAATAAACACTTACGATTAGATGATCAAATCGTTGATTACTATTACATGTGCCAAAGCCCTTTCCCTCTAGTCCAAATCGTATTTTACAATAACAAACACATAATTAACTAACACCCAATCACTAAACATGGATAACCGAAGCCCAATCGAATTTAATACACAGACCTTATCATTTTTCTAATATAGTCCAAACATGATATCAATGATCAATCATGAGTGCGGAATCCAAATGATTGATTGAATCAAGTATGAGAAGCAATAATAAACGATTAATCAACAAAGTTAATAAACACTTACGATTAGATGATCAAATCGTTGATTACTATTACATGTGCCAAAGCCCTTTCCCTCTAGTCCAAATCGTATTTTACAGTAACAAACACATAATTAACTAACATCCAACACTAAACATGGATAACCGAAGCCCAACCGAATTTAATACACAATACTCAACATATTTCAAATGTAGTCGAAACACGATATCATTGATCAATCATGATTGCGGAATCCAAATGATTGATTGAATCAAGCATGAGAAGCAATAATAAACGATTAATCAACAAAGTTAATAAACACTTACGATTAAATGATCAAATCGTTGATTACTATTACATGTGGCAAAGCCCTTTCCCCTCTAGTCCAAATCCTATTTTACAATAACAAACACATAATTAACTAACACCCAATCACTAAACATGGATAACCGAAGCCCAATCGAATTTAATACACAAGCCTCATCATTTTTCTAATATAGTCGAAACACGATATCAATGATCAATTATGAGTGCGGAATCCAAATGATTGATTGAATCAAGTATGAGAAGCAATAATAAACGATTAATCAACAAAGTTAATAAACACTTACGATTAGATGAACAAACCGTTGATTACTATTACATGTGGCAAAGCCCTTTCACTCAAGTCCAAATCGTATTTTACAATAACAAACACATAATTAATTAGCACCCAATCACTAAACATGGATAACCAAAGCCCAACCGAATTTAATACACAAGACTCAACATTTTTCAAATGTAGTCGAAACACGATATCAATGATCAATCATCATGTGCGGAATCCAAATGATTGATTGAATCAAGCATGAGAAGCAATAATAAACGATTAATCAACAAAGTTAATAAACACTTACGATTAAATGATCAAATCGTTGATTACTATTACATGTGCCAAAGCCCTTTCCCTCTAGTCCAAATCGTATTTTACAATACATAATTAACTAACACCCAATCACTGAACATGGATAACCGAAGCCCAACCGAATTTAATACACAAGACTCAACATATTTCAAATGTAGTCGAACACGATATCATTGATCAATCATGATTGCGGAATCCAAATGATTGATTGAATCAAGCATGAGAAGCAATAATAAACGATTAATCAACAAAGTTAATAAACACTTACGATTAAATGATCAAATCGTTGATTACTATTACATGTGGCAAAGCCCTTTCCCCTCTAGTCCAAATCCTATTTTACAATAACGAACACATAATTAACTAACACCCAATCACTAAACATGGACAACCGAAGCCCAATCGAATTTAATACACAAGCCTCATCATTTTTCTAATATAGTCGAAACACGATATCAATGATCAATCATGAGTGCGGAATCCAAATGATTGATTGAATCAAGTATGTGAAGCAATAATAAACGATAAATCAACAAATTTAATAAACACTTACGATTAAATGATCAAATCGTTGATTACTATTACATGTGCCAAAGCCCTTTCCCTCTAGTCCAAATCGTATTTTACAATAACAAACACATAATTAACTAACACCCAATCACTAAACATGGATAACCGAAGCCCAACCGATTTTAATACACAAGACTCAACATATTTCAAATGTAGTCGAAACACGATATCATTGATCAATCATGATTGCGGAATCCAAATGATTGATTGAATCAAGCATGAGAAGCAATAATAAACGATTAATCAACAAAGTTAATAAACACTTACGATTAAATGATCAAATCGTTGATTACTATTACATGTGGCAAAGCCCTTTCCCCTCAAGTCCAAATCGTATTTTACAATCCACATAATTAACTAACACCCAATCACTGAACATGGATAACCGAAGCCCAACCGAATTTAATACACAAGACTCAACATATTTCAAATGTAGTCGAAACACGATATCATTGATCAATCATGATTGCGGAATCCAAATGATTGATTGAATCAAGCATGAGAAGCAATAATAAACGATTAATCAACAAAGTTAATAAACACTTACGATTAAATGATCAAATCGTTGATTACTATTACATGTGCCAAAGCCCTTTCCCTCTAGTCCAAATCGTATTTTACAATAACAAACACATAATTAACTAACACCCAATCACTAAACATGGATAACCGAAGCCCAATCAAATTTAATACACAAGCCTTATCATTTTTCTAATATAGTCGAAACACGATATCAATGATCAATCATGAGTGCGGAATCTAAATGATTGATTGAATCAAGTATGAGAAGCAATAATAAACGATTAATCAACAAAGTTAATAAACACTTACGATTAGATGATCAAATCGTTGATTACTATTACATGTGCCAAAGCCCTTTCCCTCTAGTCCAAATCGTATTTTACAATAACAAACACATAATTAACTAACACCCAATCACTAAACATGGATAACCGAAGCCCAACCAAATTTAATACACAAGACTCAACAAATTTCAAATATAGTCGAAACACGATATCATTGATCAATCATGATTGCGGAATCCAAATGATTGATTGAATCAAGCATGAGAAGCAATAATAAACGATTAATCAACAAAGTTAATAAACACTTACGATTAAATGATCAAATCGTTGATTACTATTACATGTGGCAAAGCCCTTTCCCCTCTAGTCCAAATCCTATTTTACAATAACAAACACATAATTAACTAACACCCAATCACTAAACATGGATAACCGAAGCCCAATCGAATTTAATACACAAGCCTCATCATTTTTCTAATATAGTCGAAACACGATATCAATGATCAATCATGAGTGCGGAATCCAAATGATTGATTGAATCAAGTATGAGAAGCAATAATAAACGATAAATCAACAAAGTTAATAAACACTTACGATTAGATGAACAAACCGTTGATTACTATTATATGTGGCAAAGCCCTTTCCCTCTACTCCAAATCATAATTTTACAATAGCAAACACATAATTAACTAACACCCAATCACTAATCATGGATAACCGAAGCCCAAGTTT
>JBCNJP010013728.1:0-11957 GCA_039602395.1 Deinandra increscens subsp. villosa
AAGGAAATTGCATGTCGTTGGTGGCACAAAAGTTATGAAAAGACTTGTTATTGTATTCGGTTCCATTGTCGCATTGAAAACATTTTATTTTTCTTTGAAATTAGGTATGAATGAAGGTTTGAAAATTGTAAAATACAGTGAAGGCAGAAGATTTGTTAACGAGAGGATATGTCCAAAGATGATTCGTATAATCATCAAGGAAAAGAATGTAGTAACGATGGCAACTTGAACTAGGGACCGGGGAGGTCCATAGGTCGCTATGAATAATGTCAAACGGTGCATGTGTGGTAGTCAAAGAATCATAAAAAGGTAGTTTCACATCCTTGCCAAATACACACGATTGACATAAAGTTTTATGACTGCTAAAATCATCAACACAAATGTGTTGGTTATTATTCAAAAGACGTAATAAAGCAGAGCCAGGATGACCCCAAGCGTTGGTGCCAGGTATCCTGAGATAGAGCAGCAGAAGCCGGTGAGGCAACGAAAGCAGAGGAATCGGCAGCAGTGATGTGCGGAAGGGTGAGAAGGTAGAGGTCCCCAATGCTGTTACAACGAATGATAGGTCTCCCTATATGGTAGTCCTTCACAAGAAACCCAAAAGCATCAAGTTCGATAGAAATATTATCTATGGTGAAACGGTGAATAGAAAGTAAATTTTTAATGAGATGAGGTGAGACAAGAATATTATTAAGTTGAAAATGGGGGTGAGGTGGTTTGAGATTGGGGAAACCCGTACTAATAACTGGAACCATGGTCCCATTGCCAATGATGATTAAGTTCAACCTGCTAATATTGATATAATTAGAGAGTGTACCTGAGCTATGAGACATATGGCTGGTGGCACCCATAACCATATACCAAGTGTTATCCGGAATGAGAGTCATATCGAAGAAAAAATAAATAGATAGAATAGAACTCAATATAAAATATCTCATGTTCTCAATCGAATGAAATCAGGAAACAAAGCCACACACACTATAACACCTTTTGTGTGTATCTTCTTATATGAGTGACGTATGCACACCCAAAAAACCAAATATTATTTCTTTGTTTGTGCCGACGTGGAGAAACAATAATCACACAACAATTAATTGTTGTTGAGAAACGATAAGAAATAAATGGAGAGGCAAAACACGATGCGGCGATTCAAAAAGGTCGGACGAGGATGACCGAAAAGATGTAATCGAAAGACTGTTTAGGGTTAGGAAAGAAAATTTTAGGGGGAGAGAAAGGATCGAAATTTTGGGCGATACCATATTAGGATTATAAACCTCGCATAATTATTAATTTACCCAACTATATATAATTACACTGAAAGATATTGTTACGCTAATATCCTTATACTATATATGAATATTTACAATAATGACCTAATATATAATGAACTTTTTAATACTTTCATTAACATTTTGTTTGTGATAGTGATTGTTTCAGGCGTAGAATAGGAGACATATCTCCAGTACATGACATGAAGATTTTAATGGAGGGTTTGCTTCCTTGTGAGAGGTTAAAATGAAAAGATCAGCAGAAAAGGTAACACTGTCTAATTGGTTGTTTGTTTATGTGATTGAAATAAAACCCAACTCGATAGGCTGTCAAAAGGATAACTTTGAAGGTTAGCTTGGTCAACTTTGTTTAAATATTCTTTGTTTCGTTGTTTGTTAGTGTGACGTTTCATTATTAAAAAAATAAAAAAAATAAAAAACATAATAGAAAAAAATTATAAGAAAATTGAAAAAATGTGTTATTAAAAATCAAAAAGCAAGGGGAATAATAGAAAATGTGAAAAAAAAGTTGACCCCTCATTTCAAAGTATGCTTTTTAATTTTTAATATTTTGTTTATGTGTTTCAGAAGTAGGGAAATGAAATAATTCTGTCTTCAGATGACTGACACGCGTAAGGCTGAAGTGAAAGACATGCTCCAGTTTGATATGATTGGTAGGCTCAGTTCCAAAAACAAAGGTATGTGTCACAACACTCAAAGATAAAGTATGGCATTTGACGGGAAACACACACTTAGGTTAAGTTGCATGTTATGTTTGACTGCGAAATTGTTCCCGATACACACGCCGGACTCCAAAGTGTTGAATCAAAATTCTCAAAAATCAGATTCCCCTCTGTTTTGTGTGAATAAAGACCTAGGGATGTCAAAGTCGTTAGTCAGTCTCACCTCTACTTTGCGTGAGCAATAACCTGGTGTAGAATGTACTGACGTGTTAATAAAAGTTTCCTTTGTTTTGAGTGAGCAAAGACCTGGTTAGTCTTCATTAACGTGCTTGCAGATCACTGTATATTATTTACACCCTAAAAGATACCAATGTGCACAACAAAAGAGACCCTCAAGCGTCCAAAACCCTTTAGCCCTTACTTTGCGAATAGGCTTATGTGTTTGATAAAAGGTTACCACCTGACTGAAAAATGCCTCTGAGTTGAAATCGTACAAGTCTTTGTATATTATTCCTATCACTTATGATCTATTCTTTCTCTTCTCAACCAAGTCTCGAGAAAAGATTCAAAAATCTGGATACGGGTACGTGGAAATATGTGGTAGGGAATGATCAAGCTTGATAGATGGCACGTGTTAATTACCTAGGAATTGTGTGTGACTGGCTTATGATCATAATTAATGTACCTAAAAGATAAATAAGTGACAAACAGCCTGGAAACGAGGGACATGGCTTTGAAGAGGATCAAAATACCGGCAATTAATTGGACATGTTCGAGTAACAGATGCTGAAAAGGGTTCCTCAGTTCAGACAAATATGGTTTGATCCCAAATAAACCCTTCTCTTTAGTAACTTGCCCATATTTGTTTTAATTTTATTTTTCTTTTAAGTATTCTTAAGTTTTTATTGTTTGTTTTACAACCATAGCCAGGTTAATTTAAAGGCATTAATATGTCGTTATAGGATTTGTGTGAAATTTATGCCCCCTCCCAAAAGTGACCCGTTTTTTAGGGTGAGAAGGGGAGATAAGAAGTGAGATAATAGGCATTCCCTTAAGGGGAGATATGTATTATCTCAGGGGATGTGAGTGTGAAGAGTCCTTGGTTTCAGGGGAAGTATTTAAAGGAAACCCGTAATTAATATTATGGTTTGTTTTAATTAATGTTGATCTCTTGCTAACCTAGTAACCAATCATCATATGCTGGTTAGTGTTTGTTTGTTCCCTGTTCTGCATGACAAGTTAAATGCAAATGAAATGTCATGGAAAAGAAAAGTCAAGGATTCTGTTGATTAAAGACTACTGGTGGTGTTAAAGAACCAGACGGAAAAGGATTTACCCTATGGAAGAATGTGATGCTTAGGGGAATTTTGTTGGTTCAAGTGAAGTTGAATGTATCACTGCATTTGTTAGTTGCAGAAAGAGTTGCAGAGGAGACAATTCAAGAAGTTCAACCAAGAATGCCAGGATAGAGGTTTTTAAATTTTTATCCTCTGAAGACAAAGTCAAGAAAGTTACCGATGATTCAGCAAGGACCGAAGTTTCATTCATCAAGAGGCAAGTGCATGAGAATCCTCCCCTCTTTACTAGTTCGTCATTTGAAGTCTAAGTTGATGCTGATTGAGAGAAAGCTCCCGGAAGTCTCTCGTTGCTGCCCAATGAAGGTTGTCAAAGGATTGATCTTCACCAACACATGCTCAAGCCAAAAGGAAGATTGCCTAGCTGAAGACTGAAAGTAAGTGTTCAAGCCAAAAGAAGATAGCAAAGCTGAAGCCTAAAAGGTGAAGACTTGAAAATGCATGAGCATCGGATCGTCTACTCAATCTAGCTGTTCGGAGATCAAAACGTAATTATAATGATTGTTTTATTGATCTAGGAAAGAACAATTACAATCATGAACACTCAGAATACAAACACAGAGAACACTCTCAGAAACACACACTTAACAGAAATCTCTCACGCTCAGAACTAACTAATTACAAAGTCCAAACTTCTATTTATACCCGACTGGTCGATCTCTGTCTGAACTCCAGGTTCGGCCAGTCCGAACTCCTAGTTCGGACCAGGTTCGGCCACTTGACATTTGGCTTGAACTTGAACTCTGCTTGATACTTCACACGACGCACATATCATGTATCAACAAACTCCCCCTCGTCGTGTGCAGTATCACTTCAACATCTTCAAATCTGTATCTTCAATCAAGCTCCCCCTCAAGTGTAGAATCCGTTCGTCCAATGAAATGAATCTTCGAACAAACTCCTCCTTAACTTGATCGTAGCTTGATCTTAAATACTTGACAATGTTTAGTGTATCTCTGGTCTTTTATCAACAGCTTCAGAAGACTTGAAGTTGTGATCTCGTGCACTTCAGCAACCCGCTCAATCAATTAAATAATCTTGGCACAAAACGTCTCTTCGAGACTCCAAGTAAAATATTTTTGGATTTTAGAAAGTTTATATCAAAACAAACCTAAAATCTTTTTGATTTTTCTAAGTTTATGATAAAACACACTTAAAATCTTTTTGTGCTTTTCTTGATATGAAATTAAATTGCAATACTGAATCGGACACTATTTTTTGTATGAGAAAGATCACTATATGGGATCATATTGGTCTTAACGCACTAAACTACACTTCAATTTCAATTAATTGAAGCTTACAAGTCATGCTGATTGCCGGTATAATTTGTCCATCTTAAACTCAGACAGAATCATACTCATAACATTTGAATATGTTAAGATATTGATTAGATTTTTTTTCTTTGACCAGTGTGCCCCACACAATGCATAATATTTTTCATGATATCATCAACTGTGTTCCATGCAAAAAGAAATAAGAACGTTAAATCGTCTAACTTAAGGTCGATCTTTCGATACGCAGATAAGGCCTCGGATTTTGCAAAAAAAAGAAAAATAAAACAAGTTGAAGTTGTATAACTCAACAACAATCAGGTCGGTACTCCCGTACACGCAGAGAAAGTCCGATGAGTTATACGAAACACCAAAGAAAATAAAGCAGAACGTCAAACGAACAACAATCAGGTCGGTCTTGTGGACAGGCAGAGAAAGCCCGATCGTTTGACAAAATAAAGAAAATCAAACAAGTTTAAATGTTTGCAAAATGAACGCATGTATATACAGTGACTTCTCATTACTATTTTCACACTTATTTTTCTTTTTGTGTCATGAAATAAGCATCAAAATGTTGTCCACTTGGTCAAGCATTAGTATTTAGTGTATATCACATTTGAATACTTTCTGATTTACCGAGTCTACCAAGCACATCAAGAAATGATCTTATGGCCTGTTCATCTACTCTATTCATGAGTCGGATACGTAAGCCAATGTACCATCATTTCCCAATGATCAATTTCACACAATTTTATATTTTGCATGTATTCACCTTCCTTCCTTATATATTTTGCATGTATTCACCTTCTCCCTATAACATGCTTTTTCTCAATTACTCCCCCTTACTTACAATTCTCCCCCTTAAAATGAAATACTCTATTTTTGTTTTTTTCATTTTACACAAAACAAGACTCTATTTTTGGCTTTTTGAGAAAAACTTGTAAGCAAAGAAAATTGATCAATCAACACGGATATTTTTCAGTTTTTTGAATGTTCGATGTCTACTCAATCTAGCCCTTCGGAGATCGAAACGTAATTATAATGATTGTTTTATTGATCTAGGAAATAACAATTACAATCATGAACACTCAGAATACAAACATAGAGAACACTCTCAGAAACACACACTTTACAGAAATCTCTCACGCTCAGAACTAATTAATTACAAAGTCCAAACTTCTATTTATACCCGACTGGCCGATCTCTGTCCAAACTCTAGGTTCGGACTAGGTTCGGCCAGTTGACATTTGGCTTGAACTTGAACTCTGCTTGATACTTCACACGATGCACATATCAGGTATTAACAAAACTAAAAGGTGAAGACATTTAATATCACAAGCCTAGGGGAAGATTGTAGAGGCATGAATAATGAAGCTTGTAATATTAAATAGTTTTATGGCTTGTAGTTCATTATGTGTAATTATGTTGGGTTTGGGTTTAGGCCGAAATAAGCCAATGTAGGCTTATGTGTGTGTCTATATAAACACACATAAGCCTCCTAGTTTAGGGTTGGTCTTTTGAGAAAAATTTCGTGAGCTAGAGAGCAGCGAGGGAGAGTATTCGGTTTAGCTAACCAAATAGATTGTACCAGACGAATCCACAAGTGATTCATGTGCAACTGTTTAATCAATGGTGAAGTATTTTGTTTTATATTGTGTTTAATTCATTTTCTATCTCTTCTCATCTTGAATCACTCGTTTACACGGATTCCGCACGTGATGAACTGGAAAGGCTTTGGGAATTTCTTTAAATGTTTGGCTCTTGTGTTAAGATTCATCATAAAGTGATTCGTTAGACCTACTCCTTAGATGCATTGATTTCTTTCATCTTGCCCACTTACTTGATTTCATAATTTCATATGAATCTAACGAACTATGTTGGTGTTACTACTCTAACGAACTATGTTGATTTCATAATTTCATATGAATCTAATGAACGGATGTCGAACAACATTGTTAACACTGCTACTGCACTTTTTGGAAAGGTTATGTAAATGATTCGACCTGGACTTCTTGATGAGGACATAGCTGCATGTGCTTCTTAGATTATTCCTTAAGATTTATCGATCGACATAATTAAGATGTATCTATATTGTTTAGAGTCTTTATTATCTTTATATTTTGGTCATCTACTCATGAGATGTTGGTTTTTTTTCCGCCTCAGCTAAGGTACATGATGGAAGTACAATTAGGACACTATTGTAAGGTAAATAGATTATTACCGTTCTTGAACATAATGATCAATTTACATGTACATAAGTGTGCTAGTGGAACCTATCATGTATAAAACTCTGAAGTGTTTCAGGTTCTTTGTGTTTTCCTGTAATGATGGTTTCATTTTGTTCTCACCATCATTGTTGACAATTTAATCCGGTTATGAATGCATGTTCGTTATCATGTTCCCTATGATACTTTGTATCTTATTAGTTATCCATGACTAGGTATTGCCTCGGGTATTGTTCATCTTGTTGAACATGTCGTGCATGTCTTATTTAATACCGGGGGCAACCCATTCTGTAGTCTCACAAGTACTTGTTAAACGTCTCAAAATTATGCTTTCTCTATAAGACCATGCCATTGTTATTTCCTCGCCCATGGAAATACTTCTGTTATTACTAATGTGTATAGAGATTGTCCATTAGTGTTCGGACATAAGTTCGTAAAGAGAATCTTCTTCCCATGCATGTGGGAGACTTCGACGTCATTCTAGGTATGGATTTGTTGAATATGCATCGAGCGACCATCGATTTTCACACTAGACGAGTTATCTTAGGTGATATACAGCATCCTGAATTTGTTTACCATGGGACTCAACCTCGAATGTCCTCAATATTATTTCTGCACCTAAGGCTCAAAAGCTTATATCACACTATTATGAAGGGTTCTTTGTCAGGACCGATTTTCACTACGTGAATCTCGATCTTGAGCAAGAACGGGGTTTGGATTCCAAAACCCAAAAAAGATGAAGATGAAGAAGAAGAATCAAGGATAATCAAAACATAAGAAAGATGATGATCAAGTCGAATGATTTCATTAATCGAATGATTACAATCAAGAAATCATGACAACACTCTCTCTCTAGAAATCCATGACTCACTCTCTCTCTCTAGAATGGAAATCTCAACATTCTAAAGGAAATCATCATCTCCACAGTTGGAGAGTCTTTTTTTTGGAATGGGCACCCTCACTATATATATAGTGAAGGTGACTAACAAGTGAAAAACATAAAAAACTGAACAAATTACAAGTAAATGAAATAAACATAAATATTAATTAAATCACAATTGATTTAATTAATCCGAAGCTTGACTCGCTCGAACCGATCTTCCGTTGACTTTTACGTTGACCGTTGACCCGGACGGTTGACTTTTCCAGAAAACTGTCTTCGATCCAATCTGCAAGCCTCGAGCATCACAACCCGTGTCTCTGAATCAATTCACGTGGATTCTTCAGTCGAATGCTTCGGTAACAGATTTGATGGCGTCAGTCACACAAATTTTAGTTCCAACATATCCCCCCTTGACTGATGCTTTCAAATCTGTTCAATTGCTGAAGAATCGCTCTGTCATACATCTTCAGTGAGAAATTGATAAACCGGAGACAATCTTTTGTAGAGATTCCCCCTCTGAAAAAGCTTATTTTGTTCTTGTTGCTCCAGTCGAGATCCAAGTGCTGCCCTCACTCGGTTCATGCGGTCGGGTACAATACTGAGAAAATGCTGAACATCGGAGTCCAAACAGCAACAAACTGAATAAGAAAAACCAATCAATCATCGAACATGCTCCAACTTCTAATAATCGACCCGGTAATCTTGTTCCATAATAATTCGTCCTATTTCTTTAGATCCCTCTGAAAAACATCCGATGTGGAAGCTAAAAATCAGATGCAGAGAGTCGAACCGTCGCGATCGGTCGCCTAGAGAAACCAGATAAACAATCTTGAAGTCGAACAATCTCGTGAAAAACCGGAAGTCGGATGCTGACAGTTGTGAATGATCTGCGCGACTGAGGTTGGATGTGAAAATAAAGATAAATGTCAAATCTGAGAAAAAATTGAGATCTCGAGCGTAAAATTATCATAACCGGAGTCTTCGCAATTTGGGGCGACGAAAAATGAGCTCGGAAAAATATTCCGTGAAGAATTCTGAGTTAAACGGGCGAAAACGGCGCAGTCTGAAAAATTTCATCAATTTTCGTCAAGTGACGGTCTTCCGAGGGATTTAACGGATAATTCCAAAAATTAACTGAGATTCCAGTTAATCCGGTTAGTTGACATCCGCACTGCATCAGCTAAAAATAAAACCGTGAGACATAACTGTGACACTTCGGTCAATTCAAATGTATCTCTACCCGACCCGTTTCCAATTTCGGATTGTAATCGTGATCTTATATCAATAAAGAATCATTTCATGTTCCTTGATTATTTTTATTTCAATTATATTGTATAATTGAATAATTATAATCGCAATCCAAAGAAATCATCTAAACGTTTTAATTTAAACGTTATTTAATTCAATTTTATTGTTTATCGTAAAACCAGAAGACTTGAGTAATCTAAACTTATATTTTATTTGTATGTAATACTAGTCACGCATACGAATAAATATTTGTAAGGTTTTACAAAAAAAAAGTTGGAAGGTTAAAAACAAAAAAAAAACGATGAAATTTCAGCATATTTACGCGATTTTGGTATTAACCGGAAGCCTCGTAAAACATCAAAAATTAAATATTTTTACTCCAAAGTTAAAAATATAATAAAAATATATTTTATAAATTTTTGAGGGTAAAAAGTGTTATTTTATCAAAGATCGGGGGATAAAACCATACATAACCAAACTACAGGGACTACATATATAAATTTAGCAAAGCTGACTTTTCCAGAATGCTATGCGGGGCGCATAGCATATTTTCTAAATCGTTGCGCCCCGCATCGTAGCCCCAGGTGGCAACCTATGTTTAGACTCGTGATTAATCCAATCTATAGCCCCGATTCGTGTCGTTTTGGTCCGATTACTCAGCTAATGCCGTGTCCTCTCTACATTTCGCTCTCAATACTATAAATATGGACCGAAACCAGTTCGTTTCATCATCTAATTTCGAAATTCTACACCTAAAAGCTCTCAAACTCGTATCCGAACCTTTGTAGTCCAAATTCTCTCAACTCGGTCGTGCTCAAGCTCTAAAAATCTGCAGTCCTACATCATTTGGTATGTAGAACAAAAGCCCTCTATCAATTTCTGTTCATATCGTTGTTTTAATCATGTTCCAAATTTGCTTAAAAACTAGGGTTCTTGAACTATTTTGTTAAAATTAGAACAATCTGTTAGGAATTAGGAGCTGTAATTTTAGGGATCTTCATACGCACACATAATAAAAGAAACCCCTAAGTTAATTTCATAATTGGAGAACATTTTTTTCGAGTAAAACGGTATTATACGACGTTATAATGACCAAATTTAACAAACGGTCATGAGTTGGAATTTCAAACTTTAGGGGATATCTTTATATACCATCAAGATTAAAACCCCGTGTTTTTATCATTTTTCGAGCACGTTTGATATTATTTGTAAAATTGATAAATACAAATATTTGTTAAAAAAATATATATATATACACACACACATATATATATGATCATAAAATTAAATATTTGATATTTTATGATTATATATATATATATATATATATATATATATAACTTTACAATCATTATTATCAATATATATGTATTTTATAAAAATATATATATTTAAAAACATAAATTAATATACATATTTACAATTATTAAATATATTGTTATATATATATATGTCAAGATCTATAAGTATTCATAATTTATATTTTATGAAATATCATTTTTATAAAACTAGTTAGAACTCGCACGGACCGGAAGGGTAAACGCCTGTACACTGGGTTTCCTGACATAGGTAAGGATGTCGCATAAATCCCTCGTTGGACCTGGCAGACTTACCTGGGGATTCATGGAGTGAGTGATTACTTATAGGAAAACGTGTTTTCATATTATCACTAATCTTTGTTTTAATCAATACAGATATAGTCTTTTGACATAATAATAAAACCTTACACTCTTCAAGAACCCTGTCCAATTGAAACTATATTCTTTGTATTTATTTAGCCTATTTATGTTAATAGGCTAATCTCAAGGTCTATCATTATCACTATCAGTGTTATCGTTCATCCTCAATCCGCTCATCATGTGAGTACTCGTAGCCCCTCTTCTTTTATTATTTGGGGTGCAACATGTATCCTATATCAAAATTGTTATCCTTTACTCTTGATACAAAACAATGCGATTATATGAGTATTTGTGTGATTCTTGATATGCTTACTTGTGAGAGACTTGATACGTGAAACTTGAGACTTGAGACTTGAAACTTGATAAACTTGAAACTTTATTCTTGTGTAAACATTAACAACACCGAGCCTTTGGTTCATTAATAGCTATTGGTTGACAACCCACCTAGGATATTGAGACGTAATCTTGTCTTCAAATAGGTGATTGGAACCTAAATTGTCAAGGTTTGTTTTACGCATTTATATCTTACCTCTAATACTTGTATGTCATATTCTTAATCATACACTTGGCACGTTAATCGCATACTTTATACTTATACTTAATATTAAACCTATGTGCACTCACCAACTCATTGTAGTTGACAAATATTTTATACATGTTGCAGGAAATGCTACTTGAGACTTCCTTTGTGTTATCACGTTAGGCTCTGCTGGATCTAGTTAAACTTTAATCATGTTTTGTTTGTTATATGTTTGTAAAACTACTATGTTTATGGAATAAAATGGCATGATTAAGTATATCGCAACTTAAATTATTTGGTTGTGAGCATCTGGACAATTTATCACGCTCCGACAAATTCCGCCGTCGGTCGGGGTGTGACAGGTTGGTATCAGAGCCATGGCTATAGGGATTTAGGTTATTAGAAACGGATGACCTAGACTATACCATAGGTGTCCTACATGATAGTCTCATGTATAGTATGCCTATTTATATGCTAAGTCCTTTGATGTTTCTTAATCTTGCTTTCCTCTTAATCTCATTTCTACTCTTAAACACACACTTATACACTAAACTCTTTAGGTTTCCTAACCTCTCTTCATAATAATAATGTTTATGAAATATTGATTATTTTTATTTATTAATTTCTTTATTCTCGTCGGGGTTAAGTTTCTAGTAGAAGACATGTAGTAACTGGAAGGGGGAAAACACCGGTAGCTGGGGTCTCTGTCAAAGGTTGGTGTTGCGTACAAATTCGAACCTACCATCGGACCTGGATACCTACCTGGGACGCCTCGGTGAGAGTGTTGGAACCTATTATGTGACATCCGAGAATTTCAAGGTTTAC
>JBCNJP010013729.1:0-11955 GCA_039602395.1 Deinandra increscens subsp. villosa
ACGAAGACTTTTTAAAAATTTTGTCCAAGTCTTAATTAATTTTGATTTTTTCCCATTTTTCTTTGTTGGCCTCAATTGAATTGAATTTTGTTTTGGCCTTGTTTCTTCCACAAGTAAATTGTCAACTCACTCTTTCCTCTCTCCTACCTCCACCCTTTTTTTTCTTATAAATCACCCACACAAACACACTTACACATACTCACCACAATATTTTCTCTCGATTTCTTCAACTATTCAGTACACCTGCTTCATCATCTCCCTCAACATGCCTGAAAGCAAGGTTCAATTTCTACACTTTCTTTTATGTTCCCCTGTTTCATATAATCCCCTGTTTCTTTCTTTTATGTTTAAAAAAAAACAGAGCATGAATCAAGATTTTGTATTTGACTAATTTCCTTCATGAATTTCGCCATTTTACTGATTCCAATTCGTAATTATTACAGAAAATGGTGATTAAGCTGGATCTCCATGATGATTGCGACAAAAGGAAAGCTTTAAAGGCAGTTTCCGGTCTTTTAGGTGAATACTCTGTTTCCATTCGATTCATTCTCGATTCAATTTTGATTGAATTTGCTTAAATTACTGAAATCTGAACGATTGTAGGGGTTGAGTCCTTATCAATGGATATGAAAGACAAGAAACTGACGGTGATCGGAGACGTCGATCCGGTTGAAGTTGCCGGAAAACTCAAAAAATGGCACCCTGAAATAGCAACGGTTGGACCGGCAAAAGAGCCGGAAAAAAAGAAAGAACCGGAGAAGAAAGAACCGGAAAAAAATGAAGAAGAGGAGAAGAAGAAGAAGAAGCAGCAGGAGGAATATGAAGAAGCCGTGAGAAGATGGATGGCTTGCAACAGGGGCTACTACAATCCGTACATGAATCAGCAGAGATATTGTATTCATCCTGCGGAAGAAGAAGATCCCAGGGGTTGTGTTATTTGCTGAATGTACAACAAAAGATGCGTTGGGTACAAGTATAAGGGATTGAAGTTGAACATTTGAAATACGGTATAATTTTCACTTTATTTATTTATAAAGGGTTGATAAATGAATAATACATTTGGGGCTTCTTGTGTTTCTATTTTACAAATATGAAATACTATGTATTTTTATATTTTTAGTGAGTTTATACCTGGTAGGTTTTATGTTGGAATACTAGTTAAATAGGTGAATCGGATTCTAAATATATATATATCTCTTTTGAAATCTTATATGTTGGTTTGTTTGTCGATTTAGTAATATATTTCATTTGTTTAATGTTTTATATATATTTAGTTAGATTAGATAGATTGTAAGTCACAACTAAAAATGTATTTTGTCTTACATAAGTTATATATGTAGGGTGAAGTTAATATGAAAAGGTGATTTCTGTAAAAAAGGGATCGGGTGTGTCTGGTGAGTTTCCTCATGATGAGAATTCGAGATGATCGGGTCGGTGGGTAATGCTCTCGTTAGTTATTCAAATTTGCCGTTAAAAAAAAAGGAAAAAGTAATCTTCTTACTTATGCGTATAAGATAAGTAATTACGTAGTTATATGATATAACAATTATGAAACCTATTTTATAATTACGTTTATATGATAATTATGCTATAAATATTTATAATTACCAGCGATAATTAAGCAAGTTATACATAGACATTTTTATTAAAAATAATAATAAAGTATAGCAATACTCCACTCAAATAAAATATAATAATAAGTTCGATTTTATGGTAGTAAATTTTTTTATGATTATGTCTTATAAAAAAATTATAGATGTTTAGAAAACTTGAAAGAACTTGAATTTTTTATTTGAGTTAATTTCTTTTTTAGTCCCTGTGGTTTGGGCGTTTTAACGATTTTAGTCCAAACTTTTTAAAAATCCAATTTTGGTCCAATTGTTTTCAATTTGATTCAATCTTAGTCCAGATTTCAACTCTGTTAAATAGAGCCGTTTAAAAGCCCCCACGTGAGACACACGTGAGGGGCAATTTTGTCCTTTCCATCCCAACACAAGACCACGACAAGTTAGACCTTTCTATAGATCCAACGTCTTTTTCTTTTCTCCACAAACCCTAATATTCCTTCCTTCGTTGTCGTTGTCTTCTTTCTGTCGAAACCCTAAAATACTTCGAGCCGCACCATCGTTCCACGGTGCTTAGGATGTGGTATGTTCGCAGGCACGGAGAGCCTTTCGACCCTCACGATGTGTATGGTGAGTCGCTGTCTTCTTTCTGTTCTTGTATTTTGTTCGCAGGCATCGATTCCGTCAATAATTCCAAGTCGCTGTTCTATTTTTTTTGTAGGTAATAATCCCATCATATTTTCTCTGAAGTTCAACCATGGCGGAATTTTATCTTCCCTTCCAGGTAGAAGTTTGGACTAAAATCGTTAAAACGCCCAAACCATAGGGACTAAAAAAGAAATTAACTCTTTTTATTTTTGACAATTAAAAGATATACCATTTTTACCCCCTTCAATTTCCATAGAAGTTTATCATTGTACGGAAAAGAATATTTATATTCGAACCGTCACCTATATTTGAATATTCAAACATTTTAAATATTTATGACATCATTTTTTGTCTTTATGATTTTGATATCGAGTTTGTCATTGGATCGACAAAAGACTAATCTAATGAAAAGTAACATTTTCATAATAACAAACGAAAACATGATCTGACAAATGTGGAAAGCATACTTTTTGTTGATTCTTTGACAAAGTAAAATAACTAAGTATATGTGGCATATTTTTTTCAAAAACAAAGAAATATATGTCGCCTGTCGAATACCGGTCTATCCTCAAGTATCGGCTCATGGTTCCCCTATTCCGCGTGGATGAAAAATGTCCCGTTTGTAACAAGGTGTGTATGGACTCGTTTGGGGAGCACGCCGCTCACTGCAAAGAGCTCCCCGGTTTTAAATATCGACACGACGTGGTCCGGGACGTTCTGTTTGACATTTTCAGGAAGGCTGGGATATCGGCCAGGAAGGAGGCCCCGGTTAACTTTCTGTCTGACCCCTTGGATGGGCGCTCAACCCTCAGGCCAGCTGACATACTCGTTTTTGGGTGGCAGAATGGAAAACATGCATGTGTTGATCTAACGGGGGTCTCTCCTCTTGTGGGGTTGAGGGCCAGTTCCTTTACGGTGGGCCAGGCAGTGTCCAGAGCGGCTGCTGGGAAGGTGAACAAACACGAGAAAGCGTGTATCGAAAATCAACATGTGTTTGTTCCTTTCGCTTTTGATACTTTTGGTCACCTTGAGGCAGAAGCTGCTGCCATGTTGGGACGGATTCAAAAGGTCATGTTTGGGAATGTCGCAGCCTCTAGGTTAAAGAATGTTGTATTCATACGTCTAGGGTTTGCCATTCAAAAAGGGTTGGCGGCGCAGCTTGTTGCTCGCCTTCCCTGCGTGGTTACTTGAGTCTTGTATGTTATCTTTGGTTTAATTTTATATTATTTGTTAATTGTAACTACTAGAAAATTGAAAACTATTGTAACTACTAGAAAATTGGGTTTCGTCAAGGGGAGTTTAGTGCCAAAAATAACAACTTAATTTTACTTGATTGTTTAGTGTATTTGAGTAACTAATCTAAATTATATTACATTTTATAATCTTCTTGAAAAAGCAAAGAGTCCCCAAGGAACGATTACCACCAAATTGAATTCAAGTAATGAGAAAGGTAGAAATGAGTGATAAGAGAAGACACAATATTATTGATTATAAATGAGATTTACAGATGCATATGTTAAGAAACAGTAGTAATCATTTCAAAAGTCCATAAACTATTGAATCTACTAAGTATTTATAGGCTTCGGTTAAGGAATCCTCAGCTGTCACTTGCTCTGTCGCATCCGCATGTATCCTGTCAAATAACACATGCACTAAACACTTCTGAGAGGACTTGGAAGGTAAATGAATGGATGTGCAAACACATCCAACTCATCATTTACTTCATCACTTCTCAACTTGAACATTTATATAGTTTAATTATCTAAACAAATTGATGTCAAAAGGGCTAATTTAATAACAAAAAAATATGCTTTAACTCAAATTTAACTTTTCAAAAAATATATATAATGTAGCTACTGGAAAATGGGTTTCATTACAGAGGAATTTATTATCAAATATTTAAAGTTGAATAATAATTTAATATTAGAGTTCTTTTGGTTTAGTGGTATCGTGATGTTGGATAATATTTTCATGTGATGAGAGTTCAAATTCTATTGATGACAAAAAGAAAAATCTGTAAAAAAAACAACTTAATAATACCACTTAATGACCAATGATCATTTGACCGAATGGTATTGGTACTGAGAGGAAGATTCAGGACTAAAAAGGTCATGAGTTCAATTCCTGAACCTGAAAAGTTTTCCAACCGATCGTTTACAGAGATTGTTTTTTTTCTAATAATAGATACAATTGATGTAAATAGTTTTTAGTAAAACGTTTTTAAAAAAAAATATAATACCACTATGTATTAATGTATTTATGTAGTATTAAATGTATATATAGATATACAAGGTCAACTTCATAGTTGGTTCATCAATATCCAAACTAATCTTTTGTTTATTAAAAGAACGGACAATACAACCACCCTACATTAATCATAGAGTTTGTGTCGTTTAAGTTTGAGGTCAATTCATGCCTTCATGGTACTTACACCCGCATGCCCTACTAACCTAATTTCAAAACATTATTCTTCACTAAGTTAGAACAGTAAGTATTTTATAGACATTGAACAATGAACATGAATAGTTACTAGCATAAAGTCCGCGCTATGCTACTACAACAATAATTTATTACGCAATACTTATATTTGTTAGTTTATAAATCCTCTTATCGTATAGTATATGTTAGTTTTATATGTTCGTATAACATTTTACAAAGGTTCTTTATGTATATTGTTTTCAATTTCTCAAGGTTTTTTTTTAACTTTGTAGTATCATTAGGGTCTATTAATGTCACAAGTCTTACACGACACAAGTAAATAATTATTTAACATTAAAATTATCGGTTACTTTCAGAAACCATTACTGCAGTGCAATAAAGTAATACACAGAATAAGAAAATATCATTCATAAATACAATAATTTGAAATCACAAATTGGCCGGAGTGTCAACTACTTGCATAGTGATGAGATAAATTTTATCATAAGCCTTAGACATCTCATTTTTTTCTTATCAACACGATTCACCGCCATTCTTTATCAAAAGATTTGCTAAAAGTTTCTTATCTCTAATCCTCTTTGACTGCTACATCTACCGGAGGATGAGTTTTTTTATATCTTATCCTCTTTGATCGTTACATCTACCAAAGCATGTTTGGGTACTAAAAAATAATGTACAATCTCTTACATGTGTTTTATCAAAACGAACAATGCTATATATTTAGCATAGATAAATTAAACTACAATTATAGGAGTTTTAAGCACATGTTTGAATTTCTTCTTTGTTTCATCTATGAAAGATTTCTAATTTATATTAGAGAAACTATATTAAATTTTAGATAAAATGGAAAAAAAAAAAGGAATGGAGGGATGGAGATCAGATAATCATAGTCCATCTATTCAAAGACCTCCTTTGTTTTGACTTTTTTAATCGGGCTAACACCACCATAGATGTCGTTGCTATCACCTAAAAAAGTTTCGGTCAATCTTTTCACTTTATATGGTTCATATTTTAGGAAATATACACTCCTAATTGAGAGGGGGCGATCCTCAATTCGAACACTTTCGGAGTGTAAATTTCCTTATTTAGGATTGCCCCTTCTCAATTAGAAGTGTAAATTTCTTAGAATATGAACCATAGAAAGTGAGATGATCGGATGGGTGGTATAATGGTTCCGTCAATAATCTGAAATCACCGTTAAAAATAAAAAATAGTCACAGATTTTAGACTCATTTTAATTTCTCCATGTTTACATTTGCATTCTACAATTTTATTTTAATAAACGCCAAATTGAAGAGATCTAGTTAGACTAGATAGACTCTCATGTCATGATTGATGTCAACTTCAAGACTTTTAGGGGGTGATCATGAGTCAACTATTCGAGATAATCATCGTCCCTAAATAAGGAATTATTGTTTATTTTTTCTTTTTGAACGACAAGAAGTTTATATTACAAAACTAGCAAAAAGATAGAAGATTATAAAATATTAAGGGAGAAATTACATCAAGAAAACTACATCTAATAGAAATCCAAAAAACCTACATGGACAGTCCTATGTAGCTTATTTTTAAGGGTTATTGCCTTATTAGCTTCACATAATCTCAACTATTACTTTTTGGTCGGGAACATTCCTAACTAAAGACACAGCCAACGCCACTCCCAACTATCGGCCTATTTTCTTTCACCACTCCCCCCGTTAATTTTTTTAACGTCGTTAGCAAATGGATTTGATCAAATTAAGAGTAGAAACAGAAGCCAGTAAATGGACTTGATCATGCAAAAATTTTTGATCAATTGAACACATTAACATATTCATTACAAAACATAACCATTAACATAGGTCGATAGTTGGGAGTGACGTTGACTATTTCCTTAGATGAGAGTGTTCTCGACCAAAAAATAATATTTAGAATTATTTAAAGTCAATAACCCTAAAATAAATAACTAAAACACACATAATATTTTTTAAACTAATTGAGATAAAACAAAATCTAAAACTTCCAGCACAATAAAGGAATTGTTTTGGTACTAAAAAAACGTTCCCTAAGGCACCTTACTGCCGTCCACCCACCCACCCACCCTCCTCCTCCCCTATTTCATGAAGGCTTTGACCCCTTTTATCTGTAGCGTCTAAATGGGCCAAGGCCCATTTACCTACTTGCTCATTATTTCCTGGTCCACGAAACCACATCAACATAAAATATAACATTTGATTTTCTTTTTTAAATATGTTACTTATAAAAAAAATAGAACCAACATTCATTAAGAAACAGTTACAAAGTTTGACTCGTTAGTGTGTTATGGCTTTAGTTCAACTTAATTTGCTCACCTTCTTTACAAGATACTAAATGTCAAAAACCGATTAAATAAATGTATTTTATAATCATATCGACACATTTAATATAAAATTAGTATGAAATAGGGTGTCTCTAGACACCACTCATCACTATTACTCCATGTAGATATACAGGTCCTAATGATGATGTCATCCACACACAATGCAGAATCATTTACCTCAGAATTCATATACTAAAAAGGTCAGCATAACGTTTGTGAGTTCATAGATTTAAAGGACTTGATATGATAAACAATTTACATAGAAAGGTAATGAGATTATATTATTACTATGAACCTTGAACTCCGAAAATAACTGTTTAGCCCTCATGGTATCTTGTCCAAAAATCCCAAAGGCCAATATAACTGTTATGTACCCAATGACGTAAAAACAGAAGTCTGAATTGGAGCGACCAATCACGCACAGGGGTGTTAACACAACATATCTATTCAGTAGTCATCGTTTCATATAGAACTAATCAGATTTAATTAATAGCGGGGTTTGAATAACATGATATAAAAGTGGATGAAAGCTCATGTAAACAATATGTAGGATTATCTACTCTGTCAAACATGATATAAGTATGGTATGAATTATCCCCTAAAAGCAATTAAAACAGTTTAAAAGAGGAGTCGTAACACTCACCTGAACTGAGGTGATCTGGATGATATGAGTCTGAAAATGAGCAACCTAGTTGTGTCCTAAAAACGTTAAGACACCTTAAGGTCCAATAATTTGGGTCGACGTCTATGTCACCCAATGATGTTGGTCAATTCTTGACGTTTGAACACAAAATTTATGTGAGAGATGTTTTTGTGTAAAACCAAAAAGAATTATTTTCAGTAACCCGATTAGTATAGGTGGCGATCGTTTGGTTCAAAAGTATATTTATTCTCAAATGAATATATAAGTTATACTTGTGTCGGGAAAATAAGGTAATATATTTTATCTAAAAATATATAAGTATTTTCTCCAAGTAATATCGATACGAAAATAATATTTAAGTCCTTTTTATATATATATATATATATATATATATATTATTAAACACGATTCAAAATACTTTGTATTTTCTAATGTCTTAGAAAATAATAAATTCTTGAAAAGTACACTTATTTTTATATTAAGTTACTAAAAATATAATATATATATATATATATATATATATATATATATAAATAATTATCTTCCAAACAATATTTTTATGGTTAAAGTGTCGGCTTTTGTTAGTGTCATTTTCATAACTTATTTTATGATATTTTTAGTTTCTAAAACATTTGGTCATGTAATATGGTAGTTTTCAAGTTTTACAATCTTTCAAACACTTCATATAGTTCACGGAAACTAGTCTTTCAAGAATTAGGGTTTTCGGATTGGTTTTTCCACAAATCAAGTTTATCATAGAGATTTGTTTCTAAATGTTTCCATTGTCACAAAACATAACTTATTTCAAATTTTACAGACTGTAAAACATGTTCGGCATGTCACGAAAATTACAACCCAAATATTAGGGTTTTCACATCTTGTTTTTGATGATATAAGCATGCTAGCCTTAAATACAACACAAATGGCTTTACAAAATATGTTGATAGTTAGTCTAAGTATAAATTTTTGCTAGATCAAAACGTGTCATAGTTCAATTTGTCAATTTTCACTAAAAGTGCTTAGGTTTCACAAGATTTTAAGCTTCATGAACTAAATCTTTTAACAAGAAACGTGTCATAGTTCAACAATGTAATTAAGTTGAACTAAAATTTTCATATCTTTTAACAAAATAGCATATTAAACAACCAAAAACACTAAATAATAACATGGATCTCAAAATACATCTCAAGAAATCAAGAAACTGATTGGAGTTTAGAACATTAAGAATTATGGGTTTTCCATAGATTTCGAGTAATAGAGCAAAATAATAAACAAAATGATGATCTTAACACAAGAATGAAAGAGAAAGATCCTCACAAAATGAGTGAATAGGAGAAGGAAAAAGATGATGGATACTAGATGCTTCTTCCTTGATACTTGTAGATGATCTTGAGCAAATGTTCTTTAAGAATTAAGAGTGCTTGAGTGATAGTTCTAGAGAGAGGGGCAGATGTGGACGGTTTTAGAGAGAGGCGGTGGTGGGAGCTAGGGTTTGTAGAAATGAGATGATCCTTCTAAGTTAAGTTTATATATGTGGAGAGTTAAGATGGTTAGAGTGGATGGAGATGGTTCATGGGTGGATTTGGTTTGGATGAGTTGGCTGTAGTTTTGTAGAATGGTAACAATTTAAATGTGGTGAATTTCTATATATATCCTAGTATGATATATAATTGATAAATCATGCATACACTTTTTATTACCAGAATAAAATTACATTACATTAAATAAAAATCTAAAGTTATAATTATAATATGGTATTAGTGACTTTACCCTCTTAATCAAAAAACAATATTTAGACCATGTCTCTACTTGTATATTTGAAAACTGCAACATACACGTGACCATGTTTAATTAATGGTTGTTTAAAAAACAATCCAATCCTCAATAATGACTAACATTAATTTATAATTTGACAAATTTGAGATTTAAGTCTTAAGTCTGTATAGAAAGTTAGGTGAGTGAGTATAAAGTTTCATCAAGATTATAATGAACACAGTTTGACTGGTGGGTGTAAAATTTAAATTATAATCAAAATATTATAATGTTATATTAATAAAAGAAAATTATTATCTTGATATACAATAGAAAACTTACAATTAAATTAGTCATGATGTTTAGAATTTCAAAACTGGATGAACATTGATAATTTCATATGTTAGAAAAACTATTTAATATTGGATCTTATAAACATAATGTGTGTCTATGAATTTCTCTATATAGAGTATCATCCAAAAAGTTGATTGAATATGTAAAATAATATTAGGGATTAATTAAATATTTAACATAATTTGCTTAATTATATTTGAACACTCTAATAAGTGGTTATTGGTATTTTATAAGTTTTTTTTACATATTTATTAAAATGAAAATAATAATAGTTTATAAATCAATAAGTTTAAATAAAAATAAGATGTAAATTAATAAAAGGTTGTCATAATTTCATAAATCTAAATAAATAAAAATAAATAAAAATATATCATGATTACAAAATAGGATATAATTTCCAATAAAAAAAGAATTTATTAAGGAGTAGAGTAGATTTGAGAAAGAAAACTTTTGTGAAAATGAATTTAGTGTTAACATGTGTAATGTAGAGTAGAAAGACGTTTTGAAGATTTACGTAAGTATTTTAAGAAGGAATAATTTTTTTGTTTTTTTGTTTTTTTGTTTTTTGAGGTGTTTGGGCTGGCTTTGGTCGTGAGTTTTAAAAACAGTAGAAAATTAATGATTTTCAAATATTCCATGTATGCACATGGTTTTTCTTGACGTGGGATAAAGAAAACATAAACTCACTTGAGCTGATTAGGATAGAGAAAATCAATTTATATGGAAAAATTATGCAAGGTGTAAAGTGTTGGTTTGGAGCATGAGCAGGGGCGGATTGAAGGTTATCTGAGTGGGTCCTAAATACCCACTCAATTAAAAAATAAGATGCTATATTTACTTGGAATATTATTTGATTTAGGCACCCAATAGGTCAAAACTTAACCCAAAATCTTGAGAAGAAAGATTTTTAAATTGCAAGTATGTAGAAGAAGTTTGTGAAGAAATGCAGCCATGGTTGGTTTCTTGAAAAAAAATATGTGATGAGATGAACATGAAGAAGAATGGAGAAGACAATGACTACTGTATAGGAAAATGTGTTTCTTTTACTTTTTTTTAGAAAGGTTTTAATTTGGTACATGCTTCTTGTCAAATTTGTCAAGACATAAAACTATTTTATATTATATACTTAATTTTAAATCGTTTACATATTTAAAAGTCATCGTTACTCTCTTCTCCTGAGTTAATTTTTAATTTTTTATTTAATATAGATTGTCTTTGACTATACATACACAATTAATGGATAAATTAATACTCTAATTTAGGTATTTATGTTTGTTAATTCGTGAATGAATTATAAAACAAGTACTTTAAAAATAAAGTATGACATAGTTTAGGTATATGTTGATTAAAAAAAAATGTTTATTTACCGTATATGTTTTGACCTGTTAAAATCGATCCGTTTTGCCCCGTTTTAATTGAGTCATTTTAATTATCTTTTTTTTTGCTCGCACTGAAAAAAAATCATATATGGATCCGTAACTAGGCATGAGTATTGATTCCGAGGATAAATAAACTTATAATATCTCTAAATTGGTGGTATCATGTTACCAATGTTTTAAAACCGGATTTTTAAACCGGACCGACCATATGTGAAAAATGGTTCAACCAGTTATGACCCGGACGGTCGAACTGGATTAACTATTCAAACATGTAAATTAGAATATACATTTTATAAACTTTTAACCGCGACAAATGTCGTTAAGAAACTTTAATAAAGTTTAAAACAAGTTACAATTATCCAAAATAACATTAATATAAGTTATAATCAAATTATATTTATCAAAAAAATATCAGACTTTCAGTTATCTTCGAAGGATGGTTTATTGTAGAATCTCTAGCGGCAAGTGACGATTTTTTTTCGTCCGATCAGTTAACTTCAATTAAGAAAATAGTGAAAAACCCTACGATCCTACCTTTTTTACATTGTTTTAAAAATATTTTTTTAACATAATTTTAAAAAAACGGTTCATCTGTTTGAACCGGCCGGTTCAATCCGGTTTTTTTAAAACATTCCATGTTACTATGTTAGAATGAGAAATGGATGATTAAATATTTGGTTTGGGTTTGGACTTTGGTATTAGGATGATGTGGAACCACAGGAAATATACTTAATTAATAACTTGGGAGGATCGAGTATGGATCTGCCATCCCATGTGAAGAAAACGTGGGGTTAAGAAATCATTATTATTATTATTATTTATTTTTTTTGAGTTGGT
>JBCNJP010013730.1:0-11953 GCA_039602395.1 Deinandra increscens subsp. villosa
CCACCTTGGCGATTGTTACTAGGGGTGTTCATCGGTTCGGTTTTCGGTTAAAACGGTTTAAACGGTTCGGTTAGTTCGGTTAAATTTGTTTTTTTTCCTAACCGAAAACCGAACCGAACCGAACTTGGAAAATGACGAACCGAACCGAAACCGAACCGAACCGAATTCGGTTCGGTTACGGTTAAAACCGAACTAACCATATATAACCGAATTAACCGAATTTATCCAAATTTAACCAAAAGCACTGCAACTTGCAATTTCCAGCCTCCAAATCTTAGGTTGAAACAAAATAAATCATTCCAAACAAATTCAAAGGACCAAAATAAATCCATCCAACTTGAAACAAAACCCAAGGAAACATAAAAGAAATAACGAGGCATCTCACAACAACTAGTCAACACATCATCAAACAAAGTATAAAAGTTACCAAGAGAGAACTCGATTAATGGGCAAACAAAGTATAAAAGTTTCCATCTGGATCTGACTGAGTTTTATAAATTGATCCCTCGAACAACACATCATCAAACCTGAGTTTGAGAAACGAAAGAAAAGATAATCGAAAGAAAAGTACCTGATGATGATTGAAAGCTCTCGAAATTCGCAAAGTCGCCGGCGTGAAGGAAGGCGACGGGGAGGAAGGCTACGGGCGAGAAGGAAGGTGACGGTGAGGAAGCTCTCACAGTCACCGGCTGACAGCGAGAAGGAAGGCGACGGGGAGGAGAGCATCTGAGAATCTGACCAGCGAGTGGGAGGGAGGCGACTAAACTAAAAGTTAGGGTTAAGGACAATTTAGGTTAAACTTGGTAATATAATTATATAATTATATAAATAATAAAACATATATTAATATTTTTCGGTTTATTCGGTTCAACCGAATAAACCGAATTAACCGATGTTTTTTTAAATGCGTATCCGTAAACCGAACCGAAAACCGAATTTTTATTACGGTTACGGTTACTAACCGAACCGAAAACCGAAATTTTATTACGGTTTGGTTTTTTTCGGTTACGGATACGGTTCGGATATCGGTTTTTTATGGATTTCGGTTATTCTGAACACCCCTAATTGTTACCCCCACTGTTGTTGAAATTGGACCTTGTGTTGTCTGGTCGCTTGTTCTGATATTGGGAGTTAGAGGACCTCCCAGATTGATTTCCAACAGATTGATTGTTCACAGATGTAGCTGGAGCTTCTTCTTCAGCCTTACGCTTGCCACTCAAGGCAGTCTTCTCAGTGGCTTTTGCGGGTAGAGTACCCCTTTCGATCTCCTGATCGGTTAACTTGTGAGCCAGACGGATGGCTTGTTGCACAGTTGTTGGATTGCTGGCTGTCACCAGGCTCTTGATTTGGGGCGCGAGACCCTCCAGATAACGCTCAATGCGCTTAAATTCAGCATCAACCATCGAGGGGCACAGTACCTCGTACTCGTGGTAACGAGCAGTATACTCTTCAATTTCTGACCCAGACATCTTGGAGTTCAAAAACTCTCCTTCCAGTTTCTTGACTTGATCTCGAGGGCAGTACTCCTCCATAACCAACTCCTTAAACGCTCCCCATTCCATGCCGTTGGCCGCATCTAACCCAATCATCTGAATCTCAGCATTCCACCAGGAGAGAGCAGCTCCCTCAAAGGTACCAGTCGCATACTTCACTTTGTCTCCAGCAGGGCAGTTGCACATAGAGAAGACCTTCTCAGACTTCTCAATCCACCTGAGGAGTCCTACAGCTCCTTCTTCGCCGGAAAACGTCATCGGCTTGCAGTCCATGAAGGACTTGAACGTGCAGTGGTGGTGGTTTCCTGATGCAATAATAGTTCGGGTTTTAAGTTTAAACAAGTCAATTATAATCGCTTTGTGCCTTAACCGGCATAATAATTACCCTGTGCGGCGTATGCAGCTTGGACGGCTGCCACCGCGGCTTGCACGTGTTCATTAATCATTGCTTGCAGCTGTGCAGGCGTCATGTTGATGTTGCTTCTTCCGTGTCCTCTTCCAGACATTTTGCTGGACAGTTAAAGTAGCCAGTGTTCAGTCACAATTATGTTCCATACATATCCCATAATATGTATTTTAACCATTTTCCGTTATCCCACTATTAGTCCAAAAATTTTCGTGCAAAATTGAGGCGTCGTCGAAGAATGCCGTAAGTCGTAAGTACTATCGTCGAAAGTCGGCTTCCCCATAAAAGTCACCGTCGGCGTAGTCATCGTAGTAGAAATCAGGACGTAGCGTGTAGCATCGTTTCGTTGTCGCTTTCCCCGGAATAGTGTGCGCATTGGCGTTCGCATTTCGTATTCGTGTGTGAAAATTTTCCTAAGGTTTTTTCCGTTAGACTACCTAGACACGGTCTCTATATATATTTACATATATATATCTACATATGGAGTATTTACTTACACAGCAGAGCGAGTATCCCAGGTTGGCACGTAAAAATTTTGTTTTGGGAATTTTGTTTGTTCGTTTGTAACTAAGGTTTCAAGTTGCAGTTTCCAAATTGTTTTCAAAAATGATTCCAGTTCTCTGCAACTTATGGCTCTGATACCAATCTGTCACACCCCCAATTAACCACTAACGGAGTTTATACCGTTAAGGGGTGCGAGCAAACCAGGACCACAACCATTAGTTACAAATACTAAACGAATCAGAGTATAAGTCCAAACATTCATCATCAAAACAGTTTCAACAGTTACGCAGCGGAATATAAACATCAGTATCTTAGCACTAACCACGTGCTTAAATTACAAAACATCAATTGTTATATAAATTCCCAAGTTATAGTTTTAAAATGAAAGAAGAACATCTTCATGTGCCATGCCAACCTCCAGCGGATACTCCTCAACGATCTGCAAAAGTGAAAACCACACAAGTGTCAACCTAACGGCTGGTGAGTTCACGGTGGGCATGACATGCATTGGCCCGGTCTCATAATCGTATGTATCAACATATACATAAGTAATAGTTTTGCAAGGCAATTGCCAAGAGTTGAATTTTCGAATATGCACTAGTTAAGTAAAGGATTAAAGTGGTCAACCGATATCGCGGGTAGCTAATCCGGTTTCCATGCACTAAGGAGTCGTACTAGGGCTGAAAGCTGACGTAACAGAGTTCGGCAATAGCCGATGGTTGGTGCCTCCAGTTGTGTCCCATTTGGGAGGCCCACAACTAAACATAGGCTGACATTGAACTCCGTTCGGCCTCCAACCGGTTGGTTACACATTTGTGTACCGCGGAGCAGGGTTTGTCAAACCCTCAGTAGATCTACCCAACATCCCCTCGCTTCTCAGATCAACAGTACTAGGTTGAGGACTTTTTAAGTTTTAAGGCATCCTTAGAAATCATGTGATATCATTTGGTTTAGACTTTAACCTACACTAGTCATATTAAAACAGTTTATCCTGGATTTCATTTGAAATTCCCAAAAAGAGTTTAAGTGTCAAATGGTCGTTTCCGGGTTTCAATAGAAACCCCAAGGATGGACAGTTGCAAGTGTTCCCATAAAACACTCCAACTTCCATAACAGGTATCCCAATTGTAATACCTCAAAACGTCAGCGTTGTTTATCGTTAAGTTCATTCGTTGTGTCCCAAACGGGCTCACAATTAAAGGGTTTGTGAAACTCACCTTAGGTTGCTCAGCTACACTGATATTTAATCCAAGTATTGCTTAATGGAGACCTATGAACACGTTTAGGTCTTAAGTATTAGTTTTGTGTCTAATCTTGACGTCACTATGGCCCATAACATAGCACGTTGGAACTATGACACGACATAACGACACACGACACCGATGGTTGATCATAAACAAGGGTTCACATACATCAGAAATCAAAGCATGTATCATCATAGCAAAATCATGTAAGTCATGGCATAGCATTCAAGTAAATTGCACAAGTTTGGATTTTGGTCAGGTCACAGTTTCGCTAGCCTAGTGTCGCTGCACAGTTTCGCTATGTGCACGGGCAGCACTTTCGCTAGGGAATACCCGATGACACAGTTTCGCTAAGCTAGTTTCGCTCGAAACTGTTGACACAGTTTCGCCAGCTTAGATTCGCTCGAAACTGGTTTGAACTTTCGTTCAGGGTATTTCGCTCGGTAGTTTCGTCCGGACAGGTCGACTTAGTTTCGCGGGCGACATTATAGTTTCGCTAGGCAGTATCGCTAGATGAATATATACATAATTTCGCTGGACAGTTTCGCCCAGAGAACACACAGTGTCGCTGGTCGCGAAAAACACATAAATCAGCCTAAAAATCAATCTAACAGCTTCCATATCACATGTAATTCATTATCTAGCATACATAATCATTTACCAACATAAATCAGTAAGCTTTAACACCTTAAACATGCATTTTCATCATCAAATCACCAAAAACACATTTTAACCTAAAATGACCTAATCTAGCATAAATCTTCATCATGGATGGATTTCACACGTAAAGTTACTGACTTTATTGTAGATCTATCATTCCTAAACAACATATCAGAAGATCAAGTGATTCTATAAAGATCTAAGCATGCTTTTTAAGAAAACACATAGAAAACATAAAAATGGTGGTTTTGGGACTCACGGTTCGATCTCCAAGCTTGATGGATGATGGTTCGGGGCTGAGATCTCGATGGCTCGGTGTGAATCTCGACTGACCAGATTTCCAGGAGAAAGATGGAGTGTGTGTGTGTTTTTGTGTAAAGGAGGCAAATGGTGAAACTAGGGTTTATTAAGATATTATATATCAGAGGCTAGTTTCGCTGGCAGTTTCGCTGGCCAAGCGAAACTGGCTCTGGTAGTCAGAGGGTAGACTAGCCGGGCGACACTATAGTTTCGCCCGGTAGTTTCGCTGGAAACCCAAAAGTGACCAGTTTACATTTTAAGCAAGATAAGTACAGTTCATGGGTTGTCATGCTATTCACAATGCTAAATCATGTATTTAAATCACATTGCACATAATAACTATAAGTAAATGAACACATAACACATATGGGCGGGTTTGGTGATCAACCAAAGGTCGTGGACGTATTCGGCCTAGTTAAGCATTAGTTACTAAGTTAACACTTATAACGTAACTAACGGAGATTGTCTAACGGAAGTAAACCTTGAAATTCTCGGATGTCACAAGTTAATGGCATTCCAGGTGTGAACAACCATGGGATATGAGAAGCACACATGCTCAATGGTCTCGTCTGTCTCGGCGCACCAGGGGTAATTCGAGCCAAGGAGAGGGACGCCCCATTTCAGCAGCTCAGATTTTGTAGGAACGCGGTTAAGGGCAGCTCGCCAAGTGAAGAACTCAATCTTTTTTGGAATCCATTTGAGCCATTTATGCTTGAACTCATACTCAGGTGCAATATGTTTGTCAACTTCAGTTCTGATGTCTCTAGTAACAAAAGTAACAGCAGGGTCCATATTAGGGACATCTATGTTGCATTCCATCAGCTCATCATGAACCGGATGAAGGTACTTCCAAATGCCAGGTATTGTTTTCTTCACGGGGATCAGCTGGTGAATAATGGATCTCCTGGATGTGTGAATGGAAGAAATAACTTTAGCCCAAAGTGATGATGGTTCGGCTTTAAGGCGCCACATCCATTGGATAGGAGAGCAATGTTTGCAATTTTAAGAAAACCAATACCAAGGCCACACTTATCTTTTGAAGCAAGGATACGGTCCCATGCAACCAAGCATATTTTCTTATGTTGAAAAGTGTAAGACCCGTACATGTTTTTAAGTAAAACATAATGTCTAATTAACACGGAATTCAATTTCGGTCCTAGAAGTTTTTTCACTTGTTTTAAGCTATACATAGCTTTACAAAACATTATCCAATAGTTTCATAAGTCTAAAGTTATTACTATGGTTCATAATTATAAATTATAACAAAATGCTTCATGGGAGTTCCCATCTTCGAGTGATCGGTCGTCATCGGGCCTGATATGTATCCGAGATCATGCTTTGCTTTTACCTACACATTACCTACTTCACATGTGAGTTTCTATGCCAATAAACAAGTGACAATATCAAGCTATGAAGAAAAACAAAACTTCCTATAATCTCTCCCCAAGCATATCGACTTTAACAACTTTCTCTCCAAGCGATGCGCTTGGCATATAATGCTTATCGCCTGCAGAAGGCGTTGCTCCAAGCGATATGCTTGGAGCAGCTTTTCCAGGGATCCGACTCATTTTTTGCCAGTTCTATACTTAGCCATATTTTGAGTTGTTTTCCCCTGTTTTACCTCATTGCTTCCAAAACCATTTTTTATCAATTTTACCACTTCCCAAAGATCCTAAAACACTTCAAATGTGTTATTCGTCAATCCTAATTACCTTTCTCGGGTCTATATAAAAATTAAGCACAATATGCATATTTGGCCAACTTTCCAACACGTTTGACCAATTAGGCCTCACTATCAAGTAGTGAAGCTCGATTTGCACATAAAATGGCTCTACCATGCATTATTCAATTCAAGCAATTAGTTTGGACCACTAAGTGATCCTACAATATAAATTTCACATTTGTGACTCCTTAGAGTCGTTTACATGTGTAATATCCCAAATTTTTAATAAATAAAATTCCCGTTAACGTCGAGTTAAATAATTCTGTAGCTAAAATAACCCCCAATATTAGTGAAAAATATACTCTTATGTGGAGGTGTGAAACTATGGGGTTAAATGTGTAAATGATATTATGGTTAGTATAAATCAAAAGGTTGAAAGTTTATGGGCCAGATTTGTAATTAATTATAATTAACTAAGCAAAATAGAGAAAGAAAGGAGGGAGGTCGCAGGTTACGACATGCGTATCGATCCCCACCCTCCTTCTTCTCCCTAAATCTAAAATTATGCAATCAAGAGGCCTCAAGCTAGCGATTTTTTGTTAGGAACTTGGAATTGGAAGTGTAATTCTTCATCTAAAGTCATTCTTGCAACAAGTAAGTAAAACCCCAAATTCTTGCATGTGTTGGTCTCGAAAATTGGGGACTAAAATCTGAAATTAGTTGATGTATTATGAATCTAGTGATGTTAGGAACATCTAGTGATGCGTAAATTCCTAACTTGTTGCTCAAATGAGTGATTTAGTCACCCAATATATGTATGATAAACCTATGTGTCAAATGGTTAGCTAAATGTTGTGTGCAATGTGATTTTTGATGAATTCTGTGAAAATCATGATGAAATTGGTTAAATGATGATGGGTTGGTGATGGATTTCACCAAAACTATGTTAATGGCCTATTGGGAGGTCCATGGGATTGGGTTGCACATGTGCATATATTTATGCACACAAAGTGTTTGATAAGATGCCATAGAGAACCAAAATATTGGTAAAGCAACTAAATTGCTAGATTTTGAGCTTGAATTTTTGTAGGAAGCATAATGCTCAAATGAATGACCCATCATTGATGAAATAATAATCCATGGCTATCTTGGTTAATGAATGCCTTAATTGATATTATGTTGTTGATGAAACCATGTAGGTCGATATAAACTTGATGAATATGCTTGATTGCCATCTATGTGTAATTGTGTATGAGTAGCACGGAAATCATGTTAATGAAAATGTGGTATAAATGCTATGATGATAAAGGTCCTAATTTTGTTAGTGACCCATTAGGCAATCAAGCTAATCAAGGAAGCAACCTCGGTGCAAGTGGAAGCGGAGGCTCTAACTCTCGAGGTAACGTATTTATGTTACAAGCAATCCATAGGGATAATGTATGATGCTGATGCTTAATAATTGATAAAAACTCGGCATAGCAATAGATGGTGATGAATGGTTCTAGGAACCATGAAACCATAGAGCTTGAGGTACCACCAATGAAATGATTAACCAAAAGAGAAAGATTCGAAGGAATCTAGAATTGGATGGAACCACTACAATGGATGAATAATGATTCAAAAGGGGGTCATCATCAGGTAGTGGGACTATGTTGATCACAAATGGTTTATAGAACCATAGATCATCAATTATACAAACATAATGGTCAATCAAGGAATTTGGATGGCACCTAAGGCATAGTACCCGTCATAACGGGTCAAAAGAGTTTACTAATCCGTAAGGAGTAAAATGGGAGGGTGGAATACCACCAATGACCATTGATGCATATTGTTGCAAATATAGGAGGATTATGAGGTTATGGTGTCTTGTTAAACTCTAGTTGGTAAAAGACACAAAAATGCATAGAACCAAGATAGGTTCATAGGCTAGTAAAAATGGTGACGCCAATGACTAACATTGTATGTTTAACAATGAGTTATGATGAGAACAGCCACATTTATGAGCAGGTTGTTAGCTTCATTGTAATGGTATCCTAACGGGTTAAACGGGTTGGTTTGAACCCAATATTGCTTGACGTTAAATCGGGTTGGCTAATGTACGTTAAGGTGTATGCTTACATGTTTAAAAATGTGCTTTGGATATTCTAAAATGTAGGAAACCAGCCCCCACATGACTTGGGTAAGTCTGGTAGAAATCATGGTAAACAACCAAAAATTTGGCTAAGTATGGGACTGGCCAAATTTGGCCAGATCCCTGGAAACTCAGCTCTAAGCGTATCGCTTGGAGCATATAATTCAGCAGGCAATACGCATGCATAATTAAGCGTATCGCCTAGAAGTGTTGTCATTCTAGGCGATACGCCTAGAAGTGTTGTCATTCTAGGCGATACGCCTAGAAGCCACATTTTGATTTTTATCGTTTTTCTTCATTTTTAATGATATTTATTCATGTATGCAATAGAAACTCACTACTGAAAGTGAGTGAATTGCAGGTAAAGGAAAAGCCTAGCAGGGATACTCATCAAGACAATTGAAGAACCGATCACACAAAGAATGAACGACCCGTCTTGTATTTTGGTAAAGAGAACTTACGTATGAGTTAATGAACACTTTTGGATGTCAAACTCATTACTAGTACATTTGTAAAGGTGAACCACTATGATGGTATTTGAAATTGTCAAGCATTATGTTTGGAATAAAAAAAAATTATGGGACCAAGTTTTAATGATGTAAATTGTTAAGTTTGGCATCAAATTGTATACGGGTGTTACAACATGTTTGACCCATTAGCATGGGTTTCATAACCCGGGTACTTTTTGCATTACCTGTTAATCCCAATCATATAAGTCATGATCCATGGTTCCTATGATCCATTTGCGATCAGTTATCATATAGCACATGGTAATAGCTTTCTTAAACCATTTTCCACTATTGTAGCCATGCTTGACTAATTTATTGGTTCCTACGAACCATTCATAATCAAGTATCATCATTTGATTTAACACGGTTCATTTGAACCATTTTTACCCTTTGTAACACAAAACTTCATACTATTGTTCCTACGAAGCATTTTATTACAATTCCTACTATTACTTTGGTGAGTTAATCAAAATTCCAATTTAAGGTTATGCATAATCATACATGTGCATCAAACTGATAGTAGTGTGTTACCTCGCGAACTTAAACTTCCACCACTTGTCTTTCCTTGATTATCCTCTTGATCACCTTGAGTTCCTAATGGGTCACTAATCAGGTTAGAACCATTTCAAGAATATTGCTACTAACACATGTATCCACTACCATGGGTTCCATATAGCACATAGCCAAATTTGCACATATCCAACAAGGTATGCATTTCAACATGGTTTCACCTATGTTGGTTCATACATTCAAACATAACATCCTCTATATGCATACAACCTAAATTCTAGCACTTTGGTCAAATTTCAAGCAATAGAGTTCATGTAGGCATTTCATCAAACACCTTATTTGCACATTTTCATACATGCATGTAATTCAATCTCTTGAACCTTCTAAGCTACCATTTACCATAAATTAGGTGGAATCCCTTCCAACCCATCATTATACATCCAATTTCATCAAGTATGTGAATAAGTTCACATCTAATTATGCTATAGCAACCAATTCACATGACATTTAAGTAGCTTAGCAACAACAAGAATCCACATTGAAGATTGGATGACTAGATCACCAAATTGATGATCAAACATGGATACTACATATCAATAGAAGACCCTAACATTCGGAGATTTAAGATTTACCAACCAATTTCAAGTTTCTCGACCCCTAATTTCATGACCTAAACATGCACGAGATGGGGGATTCACTTACTTGATTCAAGGATGGGTTTAGATGCTAGAAAACACTTCCAAATCTACAACTAATGGTAGAAAATCGCAGCCTTCCTTCTTGATTTGAGATTTATGAGTTTTCCATGGTGGAGAGGGTCTGGTTCGCGTACACAGGGAGGAGATATTAATCTCCTCTCTTTTCCAGCCATCTTCACTAATTAACTTTAAGCAAATGACACTTTAAACCCCTCCATTTCCAGCTTTTGGTTTTTAAATAACTAAAACCCCATTTTACATAATAAACCCATGTAATTTCGCATAACAACTATTTATAACCAAGTTAGGGTTTTTTAATATTCCATGTATATATATTAACATGTTATTTAACGGATATTCACAAAAAAAAAAAAAAAAACGGGATGTTACAATGAGCCCCTCCCCAAAAGAAACGCCTTCTAATATGCTTGAGTTCATCCAAAACAGTTACCGGGGCTTTAAAGAGCGACATGTAGTAGAGCGGATTGGAGCCAAGAACAGATTTTAATAATGTTATCTTTCCTCCAAAGGATAAGACATTAGACTTCCATTGTGATGATCCGGATTCGAATTCGTTAATAACTAGGAGCCAATATTTAATGGAGACGCATGTTGGCACTAATTGGGACACCGAGGTATCTAAAAGGGAAGGAACCAGTTTTTCAGTTCAGCACCTCAGCCATTTGCAGGACCCATTCTGAGTTTATATTGATGTCAAAAATCCCGCTTCTTCCAAAGTTTACTTGAAGACCAGAAGCAATGTGAAAGCACCTCAGAATTCTAGCAAAAGAGACAACGTTTGACCAAGACCAATCGCCAAGGAAAATGGCATCATTAGCATAAAAGAGGTGAGATAGAGTGACATTATTACCCGGAAGATTGATGCACCGAAACAACCTTGTGGATTTGGCGCAGAGTATAGCGAGATGAAGAGCCTCCATAGCAAGAATAAAGATAAATGGTGACAGGGGATCTCCCTGTCTTAGACCTCTCTCAGATTTGGCGCAGAGTATAGCGAGATGAAGAGCCTCCATAGCAAGAATAAAGATACATGGTGACAGGGGATCTCCCTGTCTCAGACCTCTCTCGACAAAAAATTCGGATGAAGGAGCACCATTGATAAGCACTGAGAATCTTGCAGATGAGAGACACGCACGGATCCAAGACCTCGATTTTGTGGGGAAATCCATCTGACATAAGATAGAGTCTAAGAAATCTCAGTTTAGGCAATCAAACGCTTTAGCGAAATCAACTTTAAAAATCATGGCATTTTTCTTAGATTTCTACAACCAAGCAACCATCTCATTGAGAATCAGAGGGCCATCCAAAATGAGTCTACCTTTTATGTAAGCAGATTATACATCACTAATAACCGAGCTGATCACTGATTTAAGCCGATTTGCAAGGACTTTAGAGATGACCTTATAGATGCAACCAACCAAACTTATAGGCTGATGTGTAAATTCGGATATATAAAAATGTGGTCAAGTTTTAAATGGTAAATACTGAGTGACCAAACCACACACTAGGGCAAGCGTACCCGTCGTATGCAATATAGTATCAATAAGTACCGAGTATCAATCCACGGACGCGTAATCAGACTCTCGATAATGTATCATAACTAATATTTAATCATTGCAATTTGAAAAATTGATTTAAGTAAACTAAGCAAGTAACAAACAAATAGCAAACAACGTAAACGACAAAGAAACAAAATGAGAAAGATATCACCTAGCCTAGAATCCACTAAACCCAAACAAGACCCCCGACAAGACCTATCAACATGAAACTATCACCAAATGAGAATAAACTAACCAAGGAGGACTATAGACACA
>JBCNJP010013731.1:0-11952 GCA_039602395.1 Deinandra increscens subsp. villosa
TCAGTTTAAGCCCTAATTTGAAATTGGTTTGAAGCACAGAACTTGCAGACACCCAAATTCGAAGAAAGCAACAAACGAAATCGTATTTTTGATCTTCAAAAAGCACTTTCTTTTGATCTTTAACGTCTACGCGAATTGAAAGACATGAATTGGGTAATAATGGCGCTCAATCACAAATCTCATTTCAAATTGGTACACAAATTGGGTTCTATAAGATTTCTTCTTCGTCCCTTATCTTTTTGTTAGGGTTTCTGTTTCTGTATGTCAAAATTTGGTTTTGAGATGTTTCTTTGTCGGTACTAGCTGTTTTTGGGATGTTTTCACGCAGAGGCGATTCAGGTTATATATTCTAAAATCATTTGTACCCAATGGATTATATGATTCATATTCGACTGATTTCCAATCCCAAGTTTTGTGCAGGGAGCTAGGGTTCTTCTATTTCCAATTTCTAAGAAAAGGTTGGTCTCACTCTCACTCTCACTCTCTTACTGTTTCTTACATTTCTGTGATGATTTTTTATGACTACGAATCAGTTATGTATGTATATATCTGAAGTTTTGGAGAATTTTAAATGGATCTTGGTTTAAAACTGTATTCATCTTCATTTGGTTATTTCTTGACTCAAATGCTTTATAAATTGCAACGAAGTTTTAAAAAGTATCAATTTCTTTCTAATTTTTTGTCTGAGATTGTTATCTGCAAATTTGGTGATTGCAGCTTCTGAATTTCATCAGATAATATAGCGTTTGCTGAAGGGCATTTACCGATTCTTATGTTTATATTTATACATTCTGATGTAAGGTGCTTTTGTTCATGTTAAGTTTGCTTCTTGGTTATCTATAATCTTTAATATGACATTTCATAGGTCAGACAACGGATATATAGGGTGCTTTTGGTAGAGTTCTTGCTTCAATTCCATTAAAAGGACAAGTAATTCTTCTATCTTGTGTGTATCCTGCTTCTTTTGGAGGTGATTTTTTCATATAATTTAATGCCTAATATTAGGTTTTTCAAGGTATTACAATTCATTGGATTATTTGTGTAAGTGTTTAATATTTGTTTTTGTTCTTATTTTTCTGATATATGTGTGGATTCTTTGTTAAATATGTAGATCTAGAACCAGTGAAGGGCAGTGGATAGAAGTTCAATTTGAAAATGCTAAACAACAAGCTATTCTTGTAACACTTAAAGCTCAAGTGAGTTTGGATGAAGCTCATATTCACCTTGGTCTTGATTCACTTAGGTATAAATCACTGTTATTTTATGTTTTTGATTTTTAATCTTCTTCTTTCTCAGTTTTGTTCTTGCAGACAGTAAGCCAGAAAGCTTCTTACTTGGTCAACCTGCGAATCCCTTTTTATTTGATGATGAGTCCATTCATGACTCCAAGGAAAAAGAGCAAAATTGTGTTTGCCAGCCCAACAAGAACCTTTGCAATCATTTTCAAGTATGCTCAACTTTTATTTTAATAATTTAAAAATATTTTGTTACAAGAGACGAGGACATATTGAAGTTTACAAGTAAATTGTTGTCTCTTTGTTCATCCATAGACACTACACTTAAGGTAATAAGGTTTGCTTAATTATTAGTTATAAAAGGCTAGTTGGAGATCCAAACTGTTTGGGTTTCCCAGTTTAACAGGTCAGTCTGATTTGAAACTGTCCTTGTAAACCGAACTGGTTGCTTAACTTTTATTATTTATAATTCTTGCCCTCATTTTATTGAAGTGGAGATTGCATTACATATTGAAGATGGACATGTTTTTTGGTCCACCGTACTTTAATCTTTACGCACCACATCACAGCAACAATGTTTTGGTCCTAATTTTCACCAGTAAAATATTGCTTAAAAGGGAGGTATTCATGTGTTGATTTTGGCTGCAAGAGTCAGATTCATTTTTAATCGATCTAGATTTTTTTAAATGAGAATTGTGTTCAAATTCACAAAAATAAGTATTATGTATTGTAGCAAAGTGCAATGAAAACCATATTGCCTCACCCATACAAGTCATTACCAATCTGCTCCTACATTTAAACTACTTCAACACTTCTGGTTAGCTTGACACAAAGACACTAATTGTCCTAAATTTTATTTAATTTTACAGCAGTATTGACGCAGAAAAGGGAAGTTGCTCTAAACTGTAAGAGCCAAACATATGTATTATTATTAACATCAATGGTGAATTGAGTATTTCCATCAGCAAAATTTTATGGTATATTACATGATACTATGTTAATTAACTTTGATATTTATTCATTTATTTGAACAGAAACTCTGTTTATAGGTGGGGATGAGGCGTGGTGCATTCTGTAAATGGATTGTATTTATTTGTTGGACTTGTAAATTGTTCCAACTATAAGCAATTGGGAGGGCAGCAAGATGTTGATGGTTTCTTAGTTGGTTGAGCTTCTCTAAAGGTAAGATTGAGGTCATGGTTTTATTAGGTAAACTTTAATAAGTAAGGTTCAACAATATACAATCTTTGAACCTTTGTTTTATTAAAATTTCTCTCCAAAATCAAGCTTTCAACCTTTGTAGTTGCATTGTACGATAATATATCAATCTTGAAGTTGTATATTTGCAGGAAGGGTTGAAATTCAGGTACTTTGATCTTGAAGTGGAATTCCTAGATGCATTGTCACCAAAGCAGTGTAAGGCGTTGGAGGGTTGCTGCCATCGAAGATTGGATGCAGATTCCAGACATGGAACTGGATGAATGTGAGGAGACGAATGTTCATGATTTGAACATCGAAGAGAATATGAGAAGAAAGAGACAAACAACTCAATAAGCTTATTATGAAGATGAAGGAAGAAATGCATGAAGTAACTATATATAGAGCAATGTTTTGATAACCATGTTCATTGGTTCTGGTTTTTGCATGTTAGGAAAACTTTGATAGAGTCATAGAGATGCTGATGTGTTTATTATTTAAATTAGTGGTGCACAAAAAAACCACTTTGTAAACCTCCGAACGACTTAAATAAAACCCAACTAAAACCCTTTTGGTAAGATCCAAAGTGGTTTGGACCCAAACGTTTGGCTTCATGAAACCCTTGTGCTTTACTCGATTGGACTGAAACCTGTTTAACCATGTTTAGCCAAACTGAACTGTTAGCCGGTAAAAAAAACGCTTGAAATAGGAACCTAATCGGTCCATCAAAAACTGATTTTGAATTTTGTTTGACCAAACTGAAAAATGTTCAGAAAAACCCAAATTTGTACCTCTATTTTTAATATGCCGTTAAAATGATCTATGTGACAATTCCAACTTCTTTTTAATAAAGGCACTTGGAATTTTTTCAACTACACGCGTATCAAGCCTCGTCTTGTAATTATGTTAGAGGATTTTTAGTTTCTTAAATACAATCGGACTAAATCTAACGTGTTTAACCGGTTTTTTTTTTTAAACTTCGATTTCACTAAAAACAAGGGGAATCGGGAAGCAAGATGCTAAAACCGGCATCGACAACAACAAACAACTACATTAGAACTCAAATCTATACCATTCCTTCCACTCCACTGACCGACTTCAAGTTTAAAAATAGTTGGCCGTTAAAAAAATAATAATCTATTTCTTCAATATTTGCGTTCATCACATACAATAGTTGTATACAACTTATTAAATTTTTTATATAGCTACACGTAGATGGGTTTTTAAGCAACAAATTAAAGTCAAGTATCACATTGGTTCTCTCATACAATACAATCGCATATTGTTTCCGCCAATGAACACGCATATACCGCATTATAAGTTGACACCGGACTGCATCGCGCTAAAAAACAAATACCGCGATGTAAATTGTCGCGCCGCCATAACAAGCGAACAAATGATGAATAACGCCCTATAAACCGCCGCCGCCGCAACGCGCGGGTATATATATATATATATATATATATATATATATATATATATATATATATATACTAGGGTAAGGATCCTGCGAAAACTCTTTTTTTGCGAAAACCTAAAAACTAACACTAAACCCTTCATAACTTTTACATACGTTAATATTTTTCTATGAAACTTGCACCAAAAATCTTAAAATTCTATTGTCTTTGATTATGGAAAAGAAATTGATATTTCGAAGAAAAAAAAATAGTGCACATGTGTATTATTAGTGCACATGTGCACCATTTTCATTAGTACTATACAAATGAGAATTGTCATGCGAAAACATATTGTTTAGGTTAAAAACATTTAAAAAAACTAAAATATTAATAGAACTAATGATAATTCTACATATGCACTATAACTATTAGTTATAGTGCACATGTGTAGCATAAAATCAAAGAAGGAATACATATAAGCAAGCATAAAACAAGAATTCTGCATTTTATAAAATAACGCAAGCATACATTACAAATCACGCAAAGCTATAAAATTACTTACTTCCAGCAAACCAGGACCAATTGCAGCATGATCTTTGATAAAAATCTTTGCAGTATTATCACCAGTTATAGTATTCATCCCAAAACAGTTCTTGGTGTTGCAATGTATCTCATCTTGGACATCATTAAACATAGCCCTAGTGTTTATGCGTGCAGCTTGTTCTTCAATTGAAAATTCAGTCCAAATGTCAGGAAAAGTGTATCTAGAGTCATGATCATTCTTCTGATGGGTGTGTCTTTAAATCTCAAGTGAAGATTCATAATGGTTAAAAATTTCCAAAAGTGTCATTTGGGAATTCGTAACCTGTGAAAAAAAAATGATTCTCACTCTCTGATCTAGGGTGGCACGCATGAGACCAGACATCCACTCATCACAAAAATAAGCAGGAATCCACATTTTTCTCATTGCAAAAATCTCATTCAACCAGTTATTAGATGACAAGTCATATTCATTCATAATTCTTAGCCACTCCTCATCAAAATACTCAGGATCAATAGAATCTGTCTAAACAATGCTACACATTGCCTCTTTAAAATCATCATCATTACACAATGCAGGACCAACCTTCAAAAAAAACAAAAAACAAAATAAACGCAAAGCATAAAAATGTAACACGCATGAATAAATATAAATCACGCAACCATTAACAATAATTACGCATGACTTTCTAAAAATCACATCAACCTAGTAAAATTACGCAAAACAAATCAAACCTAATCAACGACTTTCTTCATTATGTGCCACATGCACAGTCTATGACGACACTGGTCGAAAACATGTTCAATTGCAATCTTCATAGCAGGGTCTTGGTCTGTAACTACAACCTTCGGTTGACATCTAAAAGACCTCAAAAACATTCGAAGAAGCCACTCGTATGACTCTGTTGTCTCAGATGACAACAGACCAGCACCAGAAGAAACATTACGAAAATGGTTATCAATTCTAGTGAATGGAACAAAAACCATCTTGTACCTATAATAAAAAAAGAAAAATCATATTCAAATAATAACGCATTTGGTAAGAATAAAATCACGCATGTTATAATAATAATAATGCATGCAATAATCATAATCACGCAAGAGATAAGAATAATAACGCATACTTATTTGTATTAAAAGTTGCATCAAAGGAAACAATTTCTCCAAATAATTTATAGTTGACCTTGCATTCACCATCAGCCCGGAACATTCCAGTAAGTTTCCACTCGTCATCAACCGTGTACTCAAACGAATAATCAGGAAGAAACTCTTTCTTGTTCAACATCCTTCTAACAACAATCTCAGCATCATACTTACCAATATAACAGTTAAGATCCCTTTTAAAGTTCTTGCATTCAACCACAGTAGCTCCCACATTCTGAAAACCTCCATATTTTGTCCTCATTACATTAAACGCCTTAACAGGACCAAGATAGCAAAAGATAATTGATAAATCTGAGATTCCTGAAGTGTTGTAAGATGCCTGTTTGAACGAAGAAAATGCATGTCTTCTTCACCCACAAGATAGTGGTTGTGCACCTCCACAAACTTATACACTTTGTAATTTCTCCCATCGCTCGACGTATACACAATATGTGCATCACAACCGGTATAGGAAGAATACTTCTTCCTAGGCTTTACTTTCTTCTTACCCTTACCAGATACACTGCTAGAATCATATTAAACAAACGGTTTGTTACCTTCTTTGGAACAAAGATAACGCTTCCCCTTAACAATACCACCCAACTCATATTGTGATCCTTTCCTAATAGTGAATCTTGATTGTATGGCATAATCATAATAGAATGCCTCAGCTTCCTCTAAAGAAGTAAAAATCATGCCCTCTTCAGGTTTCATTGACATTGGAACAGATGGTATGTGACATTCTTTAGTTCTCAATTCTGTAAAATAACGCAAACACTTAATAGGTAATAACGCAAACAGTTTACATAAAAACAACGCAAGTGTATTTTGTTAATCACGCAACAAATACAATAAAACAAAATAACGCACCCTATGATCAGTAATAACGCAAAGTGTTTCTCTAAAACAACTTTGCAATAAAACTACATAAAGTAATAACACAATTCCATTAACAAAAACGCATGCATAAAACAGTCATTCAATGAAAAAATACGTCAAAACTAACTGTAAATTCAATAAACTGAATCTACGAAACAACTACACAAGTTAAACACGCATTGTAACAATTACAAACATGCAAACAATAACTGATCTTAAAATTACGAGAAAATAACTTCAAAAACGAGTTCGATCAAAATCAAATCACGTAAACTAGCTTCGAACATCAATTACGCATAACAATAACTTCAAAATCGACTTCGATCAAAATCGAATCAAGTAAACTAACTTCGATCTTTATTAAAACAGAATTACGACTATGAACAAAATCAAATCACGTAACACAGATACGAGCATCATTATAAACAGAATTAAACAATAACAAAACTAAAAACACTATGATACGAATATACACAATCATACCAAACGGACGTTGTTCGTATTCAGGTTCCATGATCGATCAGAAAAAGCAAAATACAACTATCGTAAATTTTGATTGTAGTTTACGAGATCTAAAACAATCAAAGAATTTCTTCAATATATATAGCTAATAACTGAATCCGGATAAATAGCGCGGTTGAAATCACGCATGTATATCGTTTAAACATGTAAGAAGACGGAAAAGCCCATCCACGTAAAACTTAAAACATAACACGTGTCAGTCTCTCGTTCCTTCGCACGCTTCGCACGGAAAAAAAGCCATTGTATTTGAACTTTCACCTATATATATATATATATATATATATACAGGGGAAGGATCAAATAAAAACAAGATGATATTGCGAAAACACGAGAACAAATATTAAAACCTCTATAACTTCCTCATATGTTAATATATATATATATATTTTTAAAATTTGTACCAAAAGTCTTAAAATTATGTCACCTTTAATTCTGGGGGGGAAGATTTAAACATTTAAAATTCCATGATTTTTTTTATTGTTGCACAGGTGCAATAAAATGTATTAATTATATTACACATGTGCAATATTAAAAAAAACGTTAATTTTTTTTTATTTTTTCCAAAATTAAAGACAACAGAATTATAAGATATATGGTGGAATTTTTTTCAAAAATATTAATGTATGAAAAAGTTAGGGTTTTTAATATTATTGCACATGTGAAATAATAATTTTTTATTGCACATGTGCAATAATAAAAAAATAAAAAAAACGTTGATGTTTTTTTATTTTCTCCAGAACTAAAGATAACAGAATTATAAGATTTATGGTGCAATGTTTTATAGAAAAAATTAATATATGAAAAAGTTATAAAGGTTTTAATATTATTGCATATGTGCAATAATATTAAAAATATTATTGCACATGTGCAATAATAAAAATAAAAAAAAACTTGATTTTTTTTTATAATTTTTCCAGAGCTAAAGATAACATAATTTTAAAGATTTTGGTGCAAATCTTTTTAAAAAACATTAATGTATGAAAAAGTTATAGATGTTTTAATATTTGTTTTCTTGTTTTCGCAATAAAAGTTATTTTCTCAGGAACTTTACCCTATATATATATATGTTATGTCATGAGAATGCTTTTAGTTGTTTATACATGATTATGCAATTATAATGGTAATGATATGTTATGTGCTATTATCTTCTTTGAAACTAAATGGCCAAGTGATAAGGGAATTTTACTAGACATTATAGTGAATATGTATTCATATATGAGAACAGTTGATGCATTTACTATATTATTATGTGGCTGATATGCCATTGGTACTTCCTATATATAAGCATAATAGTATAGGTTTCCCGGTATATCAGAAGTGTGGTGGATATGCCGTTGGTACATCCTCTGTATAAACATTAATGGTAAATTAGGGGATGCTCATTAGTTGCAGTATGTAAGTACCTTATCATCGTATACTAATAAACCTAAGGCATTTAGGCATTTAACTAGGGGCGGGTAGTAGAACTGTAGCGGTTAGAATAGTTGTTAAGATATTCAATAATAAATGATTAGAATGTCTTAGATAGCTTAGTCTCTGCTTATAAACTAGCAAATTAAAGATAGTCTTTGCTTATAAAATAGTGGATGGAAGATAGTCTCTGCTTATAAATAGCAGATGGAAGATTAGTCGTGAAAGTATAGCTTAGTCTCTGCTTATAAAATAGCATATGGAAGTAAGGGTAAGGGCTGAGAGTCTTATAGGGTTAACGGAAGGACTGAGAGTCTTATAGGGTTAACGGAAGGACTGAAATCCTTATAGGATTAGCAAACGGTTGATCCTATTCATTAGTACCTGAGAGGTATATAGTAGATAAAGGATTTCGAAACTTGCACGAACTATAGAATATAATGGAGTGAATGATGCACACGAGTATATATAATTAAATATGCAAATAAGAACTTTAAATTTATAAGACATAAATCATCTTACGACTACGCATGCACATATAGGAAAGCAGACCTATCGTATGGTAGCATTAGAGCAACTCAGGGTCGACCTAAGGAAGCAATGGTCTAATCAAACTAAACCTAATTATTATCATTAGGATTCTGTCACAGTTCTTAATAACTGTTAGAAAGCAAACAAGAAATCAAATGGTAGCAATAATAAAATATATATATATATAAAATCAGAATAAAGAAACATATATCAACTAAGACTGGTCAATATCAATGCATTACCTAGACCTGACATTGACATTTGTATATTAACTGTCTAATGGATTTATATTCGCTAAACTCAATAATCGGCAATTAAAACCACAACCATAATGAAGTATCCACGAATTAATGACCTAGCTATAGGACACTAAGCACATGATCTATGACCTAGGATCATAGACCAATCCTACTCTGATTAATCACGATGGACTAATAAGTTATAACCCACTTTGAAAATGCGTGAGCATCGGTTCGTCTACTCAATCTAGCTATTTGGAGATCAAAACATAATTAATCGATTGTTTTATTGATCAACGAAAAACAATTACAACCAGTAAACACTTAGAAAACAGACACAGAGAGACACACTCAGAAACACACACTTCACAGTAATCTCGCACACTCAGAACTATTGAATACAAAGAACAAAATGCTATTTATAGGCACTGGACGATCTCTGTTCGAACTCAGAGTTCGGTAGGTCCGAACTCCTGGTTCGGACCAGGTTCGGCCAAACAACATATGGCTTGAACTTGTTGTTAGTCTTGATGTAATTTGATACTTCACACGACGCACATATCAGCTATCAAAAAACTCCCCCTCGTCGTGTGTAGTATCACTTCAACATCTTCAAAACTGTATCTTCAATCAAGCTCCCCCTCAAATGTAGAATGCGTTCATCTAATGAAATGAATCTTCGAACAAACTCTTCCTCAACTTGATTGTAGCTTGATCTTGAATACTTGATGATGTTTAGTGTATCTCTGGTCTTTATCAAGAGCTTCAGAAGACTTGAAGTTGTGATATCTTGCACTTTAGCAACTTGTCCAAAAATATAAATAATCTTGGCGCAAAACATCTCTTCGAGACTCCAAGATATGATTTTGAAAATTGAAATTGTATCACCTATTGATCAGATCGAAAATAAAGCAGAAATAAAATCTTTTTGGCTTTTAGAAGTTTATATTAAAACAAACCTAAAATCTTTTTGATTTTTCAAATTTTATGCTATAACACACCGAAAATCTGTTTGTGTTTTTCATGAAGTGAAATGAAATTGCAATACAGAATCAGACACTATTTTTTGGTATGAGAAAGATCACTAATATGGGATCATATTGATCATAACGCACTGAACTACACTTCAATTTCAACTAATTGAAGCACACAAGCCATGCCGATTACTGGTATAATTTGTCCATTTTAAACTCAGACAGAATCATACTCATAACATCTGGATATGTTAATGTATTGATTAGATTTGCTTTGACCAGTGTACACCACACTATCAGACATACTTAGAAATTTTTTGTTTTTCTTTTTCTTTTTGTGTGATTGCACTTGTGATTTTTCACAACACATAATGTTTTTAGTCAACTGTGTTTCATGCAAAAAGAAATAAGAACGTTAAATCGTCTACCTTAAGGTCGATCTTTCGATAGGCAGATAAGGCCTCGGATTTAACAAAATAAGAAAAGTAAAACAAGTTGAAGTTGTATAACTTAACAACAATCAGGTCGGTACTCCCATACACGCAAACAAAGTCCAATGAGTTATACGAAACACCAAAGAAAATAAAGCAGAACATCAAACGAACAACAATTAGGTCGGTCCTGTGGACACGCAGAGAAAATCCGATCGTTTGACAAAATAAAGAAAATCAAACAAGTTCAAATCTATGCAAAATGAACACATGTATAGACAGTGACTTCTCATTTATATTTTCACACTTATTTTTTTTTCTTTTTGTGTCATGAAATACACATCAAGATGTTGTCCACTTGGTCAAGCATTAGTATTTAGTGTATATCACATCTGAATACTTTCTGATTTTCCGAGCCTACCAAGCACATCAAACAAATGAACTTATGACTCTTTCATCTACTCTATCCATGAGTCAGATACGTGAGCCAATGCACCATCATTTCTCAATGATCAATTTCTCAAATTTTATATTTTGCATGTATTCACCTTCCTTATATATTTTGCATGTATTCACCTTCTTCCCAACATGCATTTTTGCAATTTCTTCCCCTTACATGCATTTCCCCTCCCCCCCCCCCCCCATAAAATGAAAACTCTATTTTTGGATGTTCATTTTACACAAAAACAAGACTCTATTTTTGATTTTTTGAGAACACATTGTAAGTAAAGAAAAATGATCAATCAACACGGATATGTTGCAGTTTTAGAAATCAGAAAATTTGCAGGTTAGAAAAATATAGCATAAAAATTTAAGTTAAACAGAATACTCCTCCATCAACAACTTTGCAATCGTCGATAGGTCTTCTAGAAGTACCTGCACACTGGTCAAACTCATTAGTTCATAAATGACCCGAGGCGGATCGCTTCTGGTCGACAAATGTCTTGGTTTTGCTTAGAAACCACCTTAGGTTTCCATTGTTGTGGTTTTGGTAAGTCAGTTTTTGATGAGGTTATCACAGATGACTGTGATGAGGAACCTACATTCTGAACCTTTGGAAAGATTGGAAGAAAACATTTTTTTTAATAAAAATATAGGCTCAACTTCATCAAAACCTCTGCCTTGTTCATTAAAGAACATTCGTTTGGTAGGTTTACCAAAAACTGGTTTCTGATGAAATCTCTGAGGTGAATCAGCAGGCATTGGACAATATTTTTCCATATACCCTGTTCGGCGGCAAATATAACATATTCGTTTTGTTTTGTCCCACTTTTGAGATACCTGCGATGAAGAGCAAACATGAATATCTCGAGCATGATCAGAATTAGAATCATATACCTGATGCCTGTGATCATGTACCCATTTGGATGTTGGGCTTCGAGAATGAGAATCATCAGAAGAAACTTTTGCTTTTTGATTCTGAACATTTGATGAAACAGCTTCTTTGACAAAGA